>RJWH01008490.1:0-29978 GCA_004363575.1 Solenodon paradoxus
GTGAGGGCCATGAGGGCCATGAGCTGTGGGCTATGAGGGCCGTGAGGGCCGTGAGGGCCATGAGCTGTGGGCTGTGAGGGCCGTGAGGGCCGTGAGGGCCGTGAGGGCCATGAGCTGTGGGCCGTGAGGGCCGTGAGGGCCGTGAGGGCCGTGAGCTGTGGGCTGTGAGGGCTGTGAGCTGTGGGCTGTGAGGGCCATGAGCTGTGGGCTGTGTGGGCTGTGGACTCTGTACTTCTGGGCCTGTGGCTGGCATGGTCATGACAACACCACCTTACATGGGTGATGTCCCCCAAGGACAGCAGACCCTGCCCCAGGCCCTGTGTTCTCCTCATGCATCGGGGGATCCTGGCAGTGTTAGGGACGCCCCAAAGGGTCGTGGCTCCCAATTCAGGACTGTACTGGAGGCCCCATCTCGTCGCCTCTCAGCCACCCTGGGCCCAGCACCTTTCTGAAGGATGTTGACCGCCCTGCTGCCAAACGTTACTCTCAGTTTCTCTTTGTGATTAATTAGACGAACGTGTACTTCACTTGAAAAATGCTTTTCTTAACTTGACTCAACTCGGCTGCAAGCTGCTTCCCCATCCGACCAAGTGAGCCTCCTTCTCAAAGCACCGACTCCCCGGCCTCCATGGTCCCAGGGTTCCAAGTCATTTTCAGCCATCCTTCCATTTTCTCCTGCATGAAGGCCCAGGGCCCGGGGACAAGCTGTCCTTCTGTCATCCAGGAGGAGCCCTCCAGGTCGGGCAGGCCAGGGAGGGCCCTGTCCTCAGGCCTCTGGCCCATCACCCCATCTTTAACCAGCGACCCAGCACCCGCTGGCAGGGCAGAGGCCGGGAGGCCTGCTGCACTGCGGGGCCGCATGTAGGGTCCCCGCTGGCTGGGCCCCTCTTTTCCTTCCACAAACAAAGCTGCTGGGCCGTGACCCACAGCCACCGTTTCCGGAGTTGACAACAGGTCCAGGAAGGACCCCTGGCAGCCAGCCCTTGTGGGTCCTGCTAATGAGGACATTCCAATGTCGCATGCAAGCTGATGGGGTGGGGGCTGGGGCTCAGTTTTCCAGCAGGGGAGCCACACTGCTCACAGCCCAACCCCAAAAGCGTAACCTCCCTAAGGCCCCCCCGCCCCCCAATCACCCCCCGACCCCGCCCCTGGTTGGCTCAGTCCTTCCTCCTCTGCGGGGGGCCCAGCTCACCCAGCACTGCCCAGCACGCCACCCCAAGGCCTGGTGCCAGGCACGAGTCAGCTGGGCCGCTGGGCACACACTGCTTCATTGAGACCTGCCCTCAATGGTCTCCCCTGTCCTCCACCCAACACCACACCAGGGTGGGGGCACTGGAGGGCCCAAGGCCAGTCGGCCAAGGAATGCCCCGGGCTGGGAACATGGAGGGGCCGCTCTGTCCAGCTCCGCGGAGGGGCCTGGGCTCACCTGCATGGCTGCGCCCCACGCACCTCGCTTCCTCATCTGGACAGTGGGCCACCACACCGCCCAGGCTCAGCAGTCTCACCTCCAGCATGGGGTGCCCCGTGCCCGCCAGGCCCAGCCGTGGCAAGGGCTGCCCGGTGACACTTGGGGTGGCTGGAAAGGGGCAGGCACAGGCCAAATTGGGCTGCTGTCACCAGGTATCCCATGCTCTCCTGCTGGAACCCCTGTATCCGGGTGACCCAGATCTGTCCCCAAACCCCAGCCCCTCCAAGGAGGCTGCCAGGGGGGCCCAGCACTGGGCGAGGGATCACAGCTCTTTATCAGAGGGCTTGCCAGGACAGCCCAGGCCCCAGCCTCCATCCAGGCTGGAACTGGAGCCTAGCTCCTGACCTTCAACCTCACCTGGCTTCCCCTTGTCACCCACACAGCACTCAGGACAGTCTCCAGGCATCCCAGAACCCTTGAAGTCCCACCTCCAGAGACGCTGACCATTTCTGGGATCTAATTCTGAGATCAAGGGCTTCTCCCTCCGGGAAGCTGCTCCGGACCCCTATCCCCCTTTGGTTCAGATCACAGGCTCTGAAGGGGAGACACCAGCGCGAGTGGCCACGCTGCCTGGCTGCTGGCACCTCCCCCCACCTTCAGACAAGATAAGCACAGGGTGAACGCCAGGCCTGGCCCACCCAGCCACGACTGTGCCCACCAGACCTCAGGGGCATCCGAGAAGGAGAGGGTGCCAGGGCACAAACCCAGCCAGCCTCCTCACCAGTCACCCAGCAGAGGAGAGATGCCCGTCAGGAGGGACTCCGGCAGCGCCTCGATCCAGCACTCGGATGCACCACCACCAGGCACCCCAGGTGGGCACTTTCGGCCCACCGCCTGGCTGGACAACTTCCCTCAGAGCACCAGGGCGGCAGACCGCTACAGATGCCCCCTTGGGGGACCCTCCTGGCTTGCTGGCTGCCGGGAGCAGGCCCTTCGCAGACTGGCTCCGACAGGCTGATACTCAGCCACACAGCTGGGGCAGCAGAGCTGGGGCTCAGAGTGTGGGGAGACTGGGAGCTGGACACGGGTAAGGGGTCCAGATCAGAGAGGCCTGTGGCTGAGCCAAGGGCAGCCATCAAGCAGGCCTCGCTGAGGGCTCTGGACACGGTCGGGTTTGGGAGAGGTGAGTGGGCCGATGGGGCCTCTGGAGCTGGGGTATGGCCTTGCAGCAAGGTTGCGGGGGGGAGGCAGGACAGAGGAACCCAGGACAGGACATATAGGGAGGGTCAACCCTCAGCCCCTGCCACCCAGGGCTGGGCCGGCACCCATCTCAGGGTCAAGGGGGAACGCACATCGAGGCACCGCCAGTGCAAGGCCTGAACCCATCCACCCTGGGCACCGGGCAGAGCTGCACAGCCGCCCCAGCCGGCAGCTGAAGTCTGAAGTTAATGGGGGTCGGGACCCAGAGAGGCCTGAGCACCTCCGCAGGTGGGAGCCCTGCAGACCAAACCGGGTCACCCCAGCCCCACGGGCTCAGCCACCGAACAGACTCTAGTGTGAGTGTCCTGTAACTCTCGGGGCACACGAGTGAAGACAGACCTGTCCGATGGGGAAGCAGGCCCGAAGAGGGGTGCTGCACCCTGGGCAGGGGGTGCCTCCAGCCCCACCCAGGCACCGCTCCTGCCCACCATTCACCCAGCGGGACGGGAGCAAGGCCTGGCCACCAGTGTGGCTGCCCCAGAAAGCCCCGCAGGGGCAGCAAATCCCAGTGTTGACAGCACCCCCTCCACCAAGGTCCCTTGTCCCCACGGAACAGGGGAGCAGAGGCCAGACACAGAGGAAGCACCGAGTCCACTCTAGTCCTATGTATCTTGTCACCCACACCTCCCTGCACAAAATCTGCAGCCTTCAGAATACACGGCACCCAGGAAAACAAAGGTACACGACGGAGACAGTCACATTAGAGCAAAGGGAATGACTGGCTCCCTGAGTCACGTAAGAAAGGTCTCAGGTGCTTGGCAGAAGCTTCCTGCAGGCAAAGGAAAAAGGAACTAGACTGTCCTTGAAAAGTAAGGCCAGCTATTCTGACCGCCAAACGTGAGACCCTTTCAGGGCCCAGAGCCGCTGACCTGTCCCGGAACCCATTCCAGACCCTTACAAGCCCCTGGCAACATGGCCCACAGCTCAGGGGACTGGCAGCCCCCTTCCCTTCAGCCCCTCCACCTCCCAGCAAGGCCACCACAACATCCCTGCTCAACCCCCACTGTAGCTGGACACCCCTTGAGCAAGCAGCTGCCCCAGGACACAGAGTCATACTCCAAGACCCAGCTGCCGGCGGCCACAGCTCTCTGCTCCTCCGGGCGAGGTTAGAGGGCCATGACTCCCAGCCCTGACGTCAATCCCGCCCCACTGCCCCACAGCCTGGGGCAGCAAGCGCACAGGATGGACACAGGATGACCAGTCAACTCCAGGGAGAAGGGGTCGGGTGAGGTCTGAGGCAGGAGGCTGAGCCCCCTGGGTCTGCCTTGGCCTAACCCTCCTCTCCCCGGAGCCTCAAGCCCTGGTCCGCCTTCCCTGGTGAGTCACCAGGCCCATCAGGGGGAGCTACCGCCCATGGCTTAACCCAGAGAGCGCCGCCCTTGAGCCTTTCCAGCTACCCGGGAGTCCAGCACCTGGCTCAGCTGGGGACTGCAGACACCCAGAGCCCACGCCCAGAACAGGAGGTGGACTGGGGTCCAGGCCCCAGAAGCAAACACAGACCTGTCCCGCACGGCATGGGGCTGGGGGCTCCAGAGGCTCTGACCCAGGCACAGAGTCCAAGGCCAGTGGGGTCCAGCCCCCAGGAACCCAGGAAAGACCCTCCGTCCCACCAGGGCAATCAGGGTGGGGCCCCTGCAGCCAGGGGCCACCCCCACAGGGGGCCGGGAAGAAAGGCTTCCTGGAGAAGTGGAAAAGGCTGGAGAGCTGGCGGGACAGCGCCCCCAGTCACCGGCCCCGGGTTGTGCAGGGACCTGGCAGCCTTCAGAGGCGCCCGGTGGGCAGTGAGAGCGGGCGTGGGGCATTGGAGGAGGTCCCAGGGGATGGGAGGAGACCCCCTGGCCTCGGTGAGTAAGAGATTTGCAGAAGCTAAATGAGAATTGATCATTCCCCCATTGGGGCACTCATCAATTCAGCGGCAGTATTGACACACAGAATGTCACAGGATCCCTGGAGGAGTCGCCACCTCTGATGACACATCTGGGCGGCAGCTGGAACAGACTCCAAGCAGGACCCCCGCCCCACTGCTGCGGGGTGGTCCTGCCACCCGCGTGGGGCTGCCCCCTGGGGAACAGCCAGCAGCCTGACCAGCAGCCCCTGGTGACCACGGTGGGGTGGGAGGAAAGCCTGGTCCTGGGTCATTCGACAGGCACCATGGAGCCTGGGCCCCACGCCTCTCCGGACACAGAGACGACATCCCTGCTGTCCCACAGTGTCTCCCCGCCCAACACGAAGCCGAAGCAGCTGAGTCAGCGCCCCCCAACCAGGGGGCTCGGGCAGGCGGTCAGGGCTGCGGGCCAAGACTCCTCCGGGACGGGACGCTGTCAGACAGGCAGGACAATCAAGGTCCTGGGTCTCAGGCCCAGGCTCCCACGGCCTGTGGCCCCGGAGGGGCAGCCCACAGCCCAGTCAGGTTCACCCTCTCTGGAGGGCGTGGAGCCACCAGCACTACCGCACCTACAGGCTGGACAGCACCCCCAGATGGGCCCGGAGGCTACCCCCAAACAACAAAGGCGGAAACGAGTGGGGGAGGGGCAGCAGAGGAGGAACAAAGCCGGGACCTGGTGGGCGGGGTGCCAGGAAGGCCAGGGAGGGGGTGAAGTGGCCCCAGGGAAGAGGTGCAGTGGCACGGGCACTGACAGGACCTGGCACCCCAGGCAGGGGAGCAGGGGGAGGCCATGCTCTGCAGGTCAGGGCTTCCCTGGCGAGCTGTGCACGGGAAGAGCCCACTGAGGCCCCCAGGAAAGCAACCCGATCTTGCCAGGACCTGTGTGACCAGCAACTCTCTTGGCCAGGGTCCCCTGCCCACTGGCACATGCCCAGTGCCATCACCAAGGACCCAGGCCTGTCCCACAAGCCCCACAGGGCTCAGGGGCCTCTCCTGCAGACTCAGGCCTCAGGGCAGGAGCTGGCCACAGACGCAGGCTGCTCCAGGGGCAGACTTGGCAGGTCCAGGCCAGGGCAGAGTCCCCCACCCCGCCCCTCAGGGGAAGCTGGGTTCTCCCCCACCACAGAGCCAAGGCCTCTTGGATGAACTATATTTAGATTCAATGGGGATTATTCGGACTTCCCAGGAAGGCTTTCAAAAGGACTGAAGGTCGGGCAGGAGCTTCCTCTGGAGACCCCCCACCTTCCCAGGCTTCAAAACTTGCAGGGGGCATTGTTCCCGGGAACAAAGGTCCCAGCTCCTTCCAAGGCCCAGGCAAGCCCATTGGTTGAGGAATTTTCGGGAGCCCACTGCACTCTGTGGGCCAAGCCCATAGTAGCTGGCCTGGGCCCTGGGGATGAGTAGCCACTGCCTAAGGGAGCAGAGGCCCAGGATATGTCCCCACACGTCTCCATGACACTGGGGGTGGCAGGAGCCCCGTCCCAGCAGCTACAGGTCCACTCTCAGGTCCCCCAAGCCTCCCCAGGTGTGCAATCTCCAGTCACCTGGCTGGGTTCCCAGATGCCCTGAGGGCAACCACAGAGCCAGTAACCTCCCTGTGGGGCAGGGCAGGAGCTGTCTGGCAGTGGGTGGGGCCCACCCTGTCCTGTCCTCCCCTCCCCTCCCCTCCCCCTTCCCACGGTGCTTCCAGCTGCGGGACACCTGCAGCACCTCAGATCTGCCAGCCTGGGGGACCCCCATAGGGTGAATGGTCCTGACTCACACACCCTGTTAAGACAGGAAACTGAGGCAGTGGAAGGGACTGGCCTGCCAAAAACACCCAGGGAAACTGGCTTCTCTCCCAGCCCCATACTCCAAAGCTCCAGTGTGGGCCGTGCCCTGCCCAGCTGGCCCCGGGAACATCACTTACCGGGAGGGGTGTCTTCGACCCGCTGACCAGCTTCCACGCCTGTCGTTTGAGCTCGGCGAGCTTCGTGTGACAGTGGCGGCACCAGCCGCCTCCGCTGGCCGAGTGGCCCTGCTCCGCGCCTGCCCCAGCACCCTCGGGGGCAGGGCGGCGGCCGCATGGGTCCTGCTCCGGCCCTGCCGGCAGCCTCTTGCGCGGGGACACCTCCAGCAACTGCAGCGGCTCGCGGGCCGCACCACCCTCCGCCACCTGCAGGGTGTGGGGTGGAAGGGGACAGTGAGCACCCAGGGAGCCAGCACCGGGGACTCCAGGTCTCAAGCGCCCAGAGTGCCGCACTCGACAAAGTTAGGAAGGCAGGGCGCGAACCTGCCGCCCCTCTCCTTCCAGTCGAGAGGTCCGGAGTCGGGTCCCTGCCAGCAAGAGGCCGGGAGTCCCGGCGCGCCGCTTGGGGCCCGGTCCCCAGGGGGCGCGGCGCAGCGCGCGAGCATCCTCGGAGTCTGGCTCTGCTCTGGGGCGCCCGCTCGGCCCCGCCGCCCGCCTCCCTCTCCGGGC
The DNA here is from genome assembly GCA_004363575.1 of Solenodon paradoxus. NCBI lineage: Eukaryota > Metazoa > Chordata > Mammalia > Eulipotyphla > Solenodontidae > Solenodon > Solenodon paradoxus. The sequence continues at coordinate 7,012 of RJWH01008490.1, forward strand.
CCGGTCGCGCGTACCGCGGGCTGCGCCCCGCACTGGGGAACACCGCGGCCGCCCATGGCCGGGTCGCAGGAAGGGCCGGCGGGCGCTTCGGGACGCCAAGGCTACGTGATCTGGCCCGGGGGTGCCCCCATGGCCCCGGCCGCCGCTCCGAAGTTGGCGGCACCGGCGAGTGGCGGGGAGCGCGCGGTCGCAGCGGCGGGCGCGCTCGGGAGGCGAGGGCGGGACCGGGCGGGGGCGGGGACCCGGGGGCGGGGCGCCAGGAGGGTTGTCCCGCCCCCAGCCGGCAGTGCGTGGGGGAGGGGGTCCTGCTCCGCCGCGCGGCCCCTCCCACTGCAAGGACCCCAACCTGTTAGGCGAGTCCCAGCGAGGAAGACGCGCCGAGAGTGCCGTACACGCGCGCGCATGCGCCCACCCACCCCACACGCGGGACTCCGTCTGCGCGTCTCCCGGGAGGCAGCGACCCACTCCTCACTTTCCACGCGAGAAAACTGAGCCCGCGCACGGGAAGGTCTTGCCCAAGGTCACACTGCGAGGTGGGACGAGAAAAAGGCTGCACCCTGGCCCTCAGACTCCCGGTAGCGTTTTCCTGAAAATCCAGGACACTCTTCGTGTCGCTGGCTGCCTTTTCGGTGTGTCACGCGTGGGTGAGTGTCGCTGCGGTCTGCGCCTCGGAACGTGCAGTGTCCTGCCAGTGCATCTGTCCCAGGCATGTCATGTCTGCGAGGGGCACGCGTGTCTTCGCAGCCGCCTGTGCGCACGAAGGCGGGTGTGCGCGACGTGCGCTGGGAAGCGGGAGGAGGTGGCGCGGCTGGCCCTGGGGGTGTGCGCGGGACCTGTTGTCTGCAGGCCCGGCAGATGGGAACTTAGCTCCGGAATTAATTGCCTGTTTGTCTCCGGCTGGGAGGTCGCCCCCTCCCTCCGGCGACCAGTTGCTCCCGCACCAGCCTGGTCCTAAGAGTCGCCGCTCCCCGAGGCCGCTGGCGGTTCAGCGTCGCGGCTCCAGGTCAGCCCGAAACCCCGGGTTCCGCTGAGCGGGCGCGGCAGCCCGGCTTCCCAGGCCGCGAGCGCCCCCTGCTGGTCACCGCGCACCGCGGCCCCAGGCTCGAGAGAACCGCGCCACGCGTCCCGGGCGAGCGGGGCGCGGGTGAACCCGAAGGAGCTCACCCAAGAGCAGGGGCGGGCGATCCAGGCGGAGACCGCGGCCCGCCGCTCCCCGCCGCTCCGGGGCCCCACCAGCCACCCCTCCTTCACATCTTGCCCACCCACCCGCCTTTCACTTGGAAGACCTCCCCGCTCACAGACATCCCCCCGAAAGAGAACTGTCTCATCCCTCCCGGAATTCCGAGTCGTTTGTGACCTGCGATATGGGGGGCGGGGTGGTGTGCACAGGGGTTCTCCACACTCACTCCGCCGTCGCACAGCCCCTTCCACCCCGCCGGGGTCGGGATGCTTTTCCTGTCCCTTCTCCCATCCCAGTCTCCTAAAAGGAAACGGAAGTCAACCCCCTTGGGACCTGGGTACTCCCGGACCCACACCCCCACACACTGCCTGAAAACAGCAACGCCCACCGCCCCTCAACTGCTCTGGGACACACGCGGACGCACCCGGGCCCAGAAGCGTGGCTCTATGTCACACACACTCTCCGCACCCCTAGAAACACACCGACATCGGGAACCGGTCCGGCGCCCGCCTCCGGCCACACCCGCAACTTCACCGCGGCGGACCTGGAGTCACCTCAGGGACTCAGGACCGGCCACGCGACCCCGAACCCCGCCTCGCCCGCCCCAGCAAGACGCGCGGGGGGACCCGGAGGCGCGGCGCTGCCCGCCCAGGACGCAGCCTAGAAGAGAGGAGACCGGGCGGCACTGGCCGGGAAAGTGCGGCCGCCAGCCCCTGGCCCCGCGCGTCCTGCTGCTCGGCACCTGCGCCTCCCTCCCGGCGCCGCACCCCAGCCGCGGGATCCGCGCCGCAAAGTCGCGGGACAGCGCCTCTGCCGCCAGCCGGGTGGCCGGCCGGCCCTCACCTTGGCTCGCCGCCGCAGGAGGTGACTGGTGAAACCCAGGACGATGTCCGAGTCCAGGCAGAGCGCCCCCATCTCCAGCAGGCTGGGCGCCCTGCGGGGCGCGCCGCGGGGCGGCTCGGGCGGCCCGGGCAGCGCCATGGAGGAACCGAGCGCCGGGAGTGGAGCGCCGGGAGCAGTCGGAGCTCGTCCCGCCGCCGCCGCCTCCCGCCCGCGCGCTCCCGGGCCGCGCGCCCGCCGCCGCCGCCGCGCCCCGCTCGGCGCAGGGCCGCCCGCCCGCCCGCAGTCCTCAGCGGCCCGCGCCCGCGGCCCCCGCGCTCGCCCGGCGCCGCGCGCCCCCGCGCCCCGGCCCCGCCCGCCCGCCCGCGCCGACAGCGCCCCTTCCGCCCCGGCGGCGAGCCAGGCACCCGGACACGCGGAGTGGCCAAGTGGGGGTATGGTGACGGGGCGGGGGTGCTGGGGGAACCAGGTCCGCTGCTCCTGCCTCGCTTGCCCTTTCTGGGTGCCGTGGAGGGAACACAAGGAGGTGGCGCCGCTGAGCCGGTCTCCAAAAGCTCTTTGCCCACTGGAGGCCCAGCACAGCCTTCCCGCCCCGGGGCCTCCACGCCTTGGGGTCCCAATCTCTGGATACTTGTAGGGAAGCCATAACCTCGTGCCCCCACGTCTGGGTTGGCTCCTCAGAAGCCTCCTCCTATGCCCCAGCGGTGACCCACGCCACAGCACCCCAGAGCGCAGGCAGCAGTAAGCTCGCTGCAGGACCCCCACCGCCACCACCAGCAGCTTTCTCTGCCCCCGGCGGGGACCCCTGGCATCTCCAGGAGCTCCCCGGGCCGGAGGATCCCCCTAGTCCAGCGTTCCACCACAGGAGTGGAGGGGGCTCTGCTGTTTAAGGCTGAGACCCAGATCCCAGCGCCCCCAGTGTGCACGGGCCCCAGCCTCCTGGGTCGCAGATGAGCAGCCCAGGACCTGCCTGCTGAAGGCTGGGCAGGAAGACAGGGTGTCCTAAATAAACTCCGCCCCCTGGGAAGGCCGCATTAGGACACAGCCCAGGGGAGAGGAGTCTTGAAAAGGACAGAAGCTAGCACACTAGGGGAGAAGGCTGGAGACTCTACAGCCTCAGTGACAGCTTAGCTGGGGTGCTGGGCTACCCACCCTGCCTGCCTCCTCACTCTCCTAGGGCAGAAACCTCATCTGTGGGCCTCAGAACCAGCAACTACCACCGCCCTACCCCAACCCAGGCCCGCAGTCTGGATCATGGGGGACCTGACCCCTCCTTGCCTCCACGCCACCCTCGTTTAGGGCAGAGATCAGAACTAGTCAAATGGGGGGCCAGAGTCTCGCCAGCACCTCCTCAGCACTTCTCTGGGCTCCAGGGGGTCATCTGAGGCTCCCCAAGCTGCACCCTCCCCCATAGACAATCTCTGTGGATGACTGTCCTGCCCTCTGCCCTCCAAGCCCCTGAGTCTGGGGGGACGCCCTCCAGGGGAACCACAGTGGATTGATTAAAGTCATCATGGGGAATTTTTAACATTTGATTTACCAGGTGCACCGGGCCAGCCAGAGCTGTCCCCAGGGAAATCTAGGCCAAGGAGCAAAACAGAAACCCCTGCAATTGAGCAGAGCTCTGACGGGATTAATTGCTGGAGTCTGCTTCCTATCAGACCCACGTTTCAGGACGGCAGGAGGTCTCTGGCCAGAGAGCTCAGAGTCCTGTCCCACTGGGCACTGGGGCGTCCTCCACGTGCCCTGCCCTCAGAGTGGCCTCCGGCCAGCCTCAGCCGCTTTCAAACAAGGACGCATACTGTCACAGCGGTGTCGGCACCCCAACACGCCCCCCAGCACCTGGAAAGTGGCCACAGTGGTGGGACCTGGGCCAGGAGGGAGATGGACAGCAGACCTGGACACTCCATCCTTGGTGACAGTGGCAGCAGCTCAACAATGAGGCATGGGGCGACACCTGGATGGAGGGCAGCTGTGATCAGAGTCACGCCCTTGGAGGTCAGGGCCTGTGCTGGGAGGTGCAGAGAGGCAGGCCCGAAGGGCTTTGCTTCCACAGCCTGTCCTATGTGCGGTCCTCATTCCTTCCGGGACTTGAACCACCGTGACTATTACATGAGAGGAAGAGGACACACTGCGCACAAGGACCACACTCAGCATAGAGCAGACGGACGCTTCCCCCCAACCCACACCAGAGAGGGGTGCAGTGAGAAAGAAGCCATTCCTGTCTTGTCATGGGCCTTGGGACCCTCCCATGCACCCCCAAACTTGGCTGGCTCTCTGGGTGCCCCTCATACATCTCCAGAGAAGCCCCCATCCCGGGTAGGGCCTCCTGGTCAGGCTGTGCCCTCCTCCCTGAGCAATGGCATCCTTGTCTGTCCTCCTTCAGGGGTGTCTGGGGACTGGGAGGTGGAGCCCCCTCTCGGGCTCAGCAAATACTGGCCTTGACTGGGCTGTCCAACCCTCACCACACTAGGAGGGGTGTTTTACCATGCCCATTTCACAGATGAGAAAACTGAGGCACACAGTGGCAAGGTGACTTGGCAGAACTCACCCCAGGCTGTCTGGACATGGTCCGTGCGGTGGTACCCGGTGCCTGCTGTCCCCTAGCTCTGGGCCCCAGGGCCTGGCCTCGGCAGTGCTGCCGTGGAGGGCTGACAGTTCCCCGGGAACACACAACAGCAGAGCAGAGGGTAGCAGCCCAGCAGTGCCATATGTGCGAAAGGGCTTGTCAAGGAGAGAGAGACACACGCAGGGTCAGGCCGGCTCCCTCTGGAAAGGGGACCCTCATTGGTCGTGGCACTGGCCCCACCGCCCCTCTGTCCTCTGCACACCTCCCCCAGCCTCACGGGCAGGAGCCCCAGACCCAGAGCGTGCGCACGCGCAGGCCCGGGTTTCAGCACCTCGGCCAGCGCCCGCGGGGGGCTGGGCTGGGCAGGCTGGATGGGCCAGGGCGGCTCCAGGGGTCCTGGGGGGTCTCCATCATTCATTTGCTCCTTCACTCACTCAAGTCAGTCGCCCTGGAGCCGTCCTTGACGCCCGCTGCCCTCACCGCCCGGGGCCTATCCATCCTCCTGTCCCTCCGCCTCGACCGTGTGAACAGTCAGTCCGCTCCATCCTGCCGCGCTGCGCGCCCACGCCGTGTGCCCGCGGCCGCTTTCCGGCGCGAGCCCCGAAGCGAGCTCTGCGACCGCTGCCGCCCCCTTGCGTCTGCTTCAGTCACAGCGGCGTCGCCTCTGCTGCAACCTCAGCTTCCAGCTCAGGGCCAGGGAGACCCGGCGCCCCACGAGGCCTCCATCACCGCCTCTCCTGCTTCCCCCAGCGTTTTGCTTCAACCCCACGAGATGCGACCTGCTTCTAAAGACCAGACACGGCAGTTCCGCCCACGGGGGGAGGGCAGGGGCTTGCGGCTGCTCCTCCGCAGACACCCACGCGTGTCTCTTCAGGTCTTTTCTGGAAGGCCTCTTTCTCAACAAAGCCTTCTCTGGCCCCCTTTTCTAAAACCTGAACCTCTCCCAACATTCCCAGCCCAAGGCCTGGCGCCCTCCTTAGCACCTATCAGGAAGCTGATCTAAATCTATTGTCAGTCTTGTTTGCTCTCCATCCCTGCCTTGGCCCAGCCGCAGCGCTGCACTGGCCACAGCCCAGCGGCCCCCTCACCCCACGCCTGACAGTCCCTGTGTGTTTCCCACCTTCCCTGTGTGCACTTCTCCCTCACAGCTGGCCAACTCCAACTTCAGGTCAAACTCAGATGCCACCTCTTCCAAGAAGTCTCCCGGCCCAGACAGAACTAGTCCCCCTCTTCCCTGTGCCCCTGAAGCAGATGCGATTCATCTCTAGGTGCCCAGAGCCTGCCAGGGCCAAGCACTCGCTCTGTGTCAGTGTTTAAGGAAGACAGGTGGCCAGGCAGCAAGTTAGCAGGTAGCAGAAACTGACTGTCATCCGCTCAGATTCCTGGGTTGATGGGGTCAGAAGGGACCACCCAGGACTCTGGGGAGTCGATCTCCCCCCCACCTCCACCTCCCCGCCGCCACCGCACCACGTGCAGCCTGTCGGGAAAGGGGACATTGCCACCTGGGGCCAGCAGGGGGCGCTGGCTGCAAGTCTGGTCAACGGATGGCAGGCTATCACCTGACGGCGTTCTCTCCTGTGCAGTGCAGGAAACTGAGACCCTGGAAGGGGCGGGGACGCAGACATGTGCCAGGAGACCCTGCCAGCCCTGTGGCCTCACCAGGTCCCCCCAACCCCCACCCACTCCCTCTCCAAGGCCTGGGCTCAGCCACTAGTGTGAGGACAGGCAGGGACCAGGGCAGAGGGACACCTGGGGACAGGAGTTCTGATGCACCCCCAGGCAGCTCACCGGTGGTGGCACCTAGAAAACACTGGGGAGCCCTTGGGCACAGCTGCATCACAGTCCCGCACTGTGCCACCAATGGCGTCCCTGCTCTGGGGGGCCCTCTGGTGGCCTCCATACAAAACCCCCTCCATGCTGTGGGACCCTCTGACTCTCCATGCAGACACCCCCTCCATCTCTCCAGGAAGCAGGCAGAGTCCAGCCAACTGAGATGGGCAGGGACCAGGCTGGGCATGGAGACGGCCTCACGGAATCGGGCCGTGTGAGTAACAGCTCGCACAAGCGTGCACAGCTCAGGTGTGTGACAGGGGCGTTAGCACAGTGCTGAGTGAGCAGAGTGGGCACTGGCCTCGCCTTCCGGAGCCTGGGTCCTGGCAGCACCAAGGCCACGTAAGAACAGTGGCACCCCTCCGGAACCACTGGCGACCCCACAGCCACCCTGGGCACCCCTCCAGAGCCACTGGCCCCACAGCCACCCTCGGTGAGGCTGAGTTCCATGAACATCAGTGCAGCTCAGAGAACAAGAGAAAAGTATGTGGAAAATAAAAATATGACAGCAGAAATAAAACTCGAAAGAAGGATTGGAAGAGAAAGTCAGGGAAGTCTCTCAGAAAGTAGAACAAGAAAGTGAAGAGGGAAGAAGTCATAGACAGATATACACACACACACACATATACACATTTATAAATGATTAGAGTATGAGGTTCAATGTCTGAATAATAGGAGTCCCAGAAAAAATACAGGCGGTGAAAAAAATCCCAGGGGTGAGCAGAGGAGGACGGGGGAAGGGGAGGGGGGGAGGAGGAGGCCTAAAGTCTTTGCAACTTCGAAGCAGCCCCTTCAGCAAATGGAAGACCCTGAGGTGTGGGCTGCGGGGCTCAGCTGTCACTGAGGGAGCAGACTAAATCCAGATCTCAACAGAGACCACCGAGCCGTACTTCCAGCACTCAAGGGGAACGCTTCCCTCTCCAGAAGTCTCTACCGCCACGCAATCAACTGAGCATGGAAGTGGAATAAAGACGAAACGCTTGGCCTTCACGCCGTTCAAAGCCTGAAGTGATGCCACGTGTCTAAAAGAAGCAACGCGAAGCCGGCAGAGAGGAGCGGGACGGCCGCTGGCAGGAATGCGTAGGCAGGCGTACCTGCTGCTTAGTGACGTGTGGTAACTACGATGTGACTTTTTAAAGGATGCTCTTGTCTGAGTTTTATTTCTAAATGATGTTGTTTTACTTGGAAATATAGATAAGAGTGAAAATGTGCTTCTGAGCATGGGTTTTCCTGATAAAATCCCGGGGGAAAGTAATAAGACAGCCACTGGGTCTGCACCCAACACCCCAGACAGGAGACTAAGTGGCTGCAAAGCAAAACCAAACCCCCGTGCGCACATACGAGAGAAGGAGGGTCAGACGCCGCGACTGCACGGAGTCACTCCCAGAGCTGCCCTGACCTGGGGGCGCCTTCCAGAGACTTCTCTCCTGACGGGTTTGTCCGAGACTTTTCTGGGACTAAGGGAAGGCAGGGGTTAGATCTCAGGGGTGGAGAGAAGGGATGTGGGGAGGTCCCGCGATGGGGCAGCGGGCCCTGTCACTTAGACCCCACCATGGCACCGCCAGAGCCAGCCACCTCAGCAGACACAGGCTTCCGAGATGACGTGTGCAGGTGACAGGTGCCCCTTGGTTCGGCTGCGCTGGGCTGGGGCCGCGTGCTCCCAAGCCCGCAGGAGAATGGACATCGGGACCCCTGGGCCTGGGAGTCCGGCAGTGATCTACTTCCAAATGAGGCCAGGACAAGGACAGAGGCCACCAGGGTGTCACGACACTGCGCCCTTTGGAGACAGCCAGAATGTCTCTGGAGAGCAGTGTGGCCGAGGAACACCGACAATCCCCTGGGGCTGGAGCTGGGGGCCTCAGGGTGGCAAGGTGGAGGGAGGACTTTCACTTGAACCCAGGTGGACTGACAGACGCCAGAGTCACACACACTTCCCCCAGACAGCGGTGACAAGGCGATGGAGAGAGAAGGGCTTCCATGGGCGCTGTGAGGGCCAGAAGGAGAGGGGACACAGCCAACCACGCAGCAGGCTCACCCGTCCACGCCGACTCGTGACAGCCACCAGCGGACGCGGCCGGGTCCTCATCGGTGAATGGAGGAGACACAAAGTGTCCCTTCCACACGACGGGGCATCATTATCACTCAGTTTTTTAAAAGAAGGGGATTCTGTCCCTTCTCAACACGGATGAAACTTGAGTTTGTCGTACTGATGGCACTAGGCCTGACACCAAGGACACGCACTACGTGGTTCCCATGTATGAGGTCCCGGAGTCGCCAGATTCCTGGGGACAAGAAGTCGAGGTGGGAGCTGGGCTGGGGAGGACACCACAGGAGCTGGGGACGATGAGACGGTGGATGGTCACGGTGGCTACGCCAGACGTGACCTGACTGAAGCCACTGAGCCGCACACCATAAAGCGGTTTTGGTGGAAAAGTCCACATTACACATCTTCCCCCATCGGGTACTTTTCTAACTTTAAAACACGCCAGGAATGGCGTGTGTTCCCACCACCCAGGGGCCTCATCCTTCACAGGCAGGGCGGGCGTGCAGCAGTGCGGCCTCACGGCCGGGGACACACATCAAGCAGAAAAGGGCGGACATGGTCCTGCCCAGCCAGTGAATGAGCATCGAGAGGCTCCAAGTCTTTCCAAGAACTTGACGAGTCCCCGAGCAGAGCCCACGTCTGTAGGCACAGGTCGCCAGCACCCAGCAGTGCGAGCCGCGATGTCTGGAACCTGTCAAAATGACCGGGGCTTGAAGAACAGAGACCTGCACAGAGAGGGGACTCCATCCGTGGACACAGACCCAGAAGACAGAATCCGTTCACAGGCAGGAACTTAAAAGGGTTTCGCGATCCTATCGTGTGTTCCAGAGCTGGAGCGAGGCGTGGGGCTTTAACTAGAGACGGACACGATAAAACAGACCCCGTCAGACTTCCAGAGACGGGACATACGCCATCCAGGGTGAAAACGGCGCTGACCAGGTCAACAGTGGAGCTGTCAATGCGGAAGGAGCAACTGTTTGGCCAGAAGGGAACACAGGACACACAGAGCTTCGGGACAATTCCAAGAGGCTGACAGACTGAGACATGAGACGAGACCATCAGACACCAGAAAAGCAGAGCAAACAGGCCCCAGAGGAGGGAGAAGGGAAATAACATATCAGAGGGGAAGTCAGCTCACTAGAAAACGGAATCGAGAACATCAACCAACCCAAACGTGATTCTTTGAGTAGAGACAAGAAAACAATGAACGTCTAGCCAGGGTGATCGGGCAAAAAAGAAAAAAAGACATGATCAGCAATGTCAGTGGGAGACGGGCCATCCCATCTTCTATTAAAGATTTAATAAGAGATATGAAACAAATACAAACGGACCATAATGCATAACTTTATACCAATAAATCCGACGGTTTAGATTAAACAAATTCCTTGAAAGATGCACACAGCTAAAACTCACTCAAGAAGTAGAGCATTTGAGTAGCTCTGATCTGGCAGAGAGGGCGCTGGCAGGCACTGGCAGACGCAGAGAGGGCGCTGGCAGGCACTGGCAGGCGCAGAGAGGGCGCTGGCAGGCACTGGCAGGCGGAGACCTTCCCACAGAGAAAGCTCTGGGGCCAGGCGTGGAAAATGCCAGGCCAACCCGCTGGGGCGGGGAATCCACTCATTATCTTGACAGGTGGTGCGGATGTATGCGCACGGCCAAGGTTGTCAAGTAACACGCACGCCTCGCCCTGTGTCACTTCGTCCTCTACAAACGGGGGAAATAAGGGAAGGGTGACCCCAAAGCCTGGAGGCGCAAGGAAGCCTTGCTTGGTCGCGAGTCCTCCCACCCACGCCCGTCACCTCTCAGAACCCCAGGCAGACCCGCAGTGCACGGGGCTGGCCCCCAGCCCTCCCAGACTGCACGGCTGCGCCGCGAAGGCGCTGCGGCAGCAGGGGAGGGCACTCTGCTCCGGGATCCCCCCCCCACCCCCAGACATCTCCAAAGTCATAGTCCGAGGTCTATCCCTGTCCTTCCAACCCTTTCCTCTTGCCGAGGTCGGCGCTTCTCAGCCCTGGGGCTTGGCGCCCACGCAGCTCTGGCGGCCCCTCCCCAGAGCCACGTGGAGTTGCTTTCCTCGGTGAGTCAGCTGCCCGGCCAGGCCGAGGGACACCAGCGAGGAACCCTGTTCGGCGACCTCATTAGAGATGGATAACTGGCTGCAAAAGGGAGCTTTGTAAAGTGTCTCTTGTGGGAAAGACACGCGGACAAGTGATACGAGGAGCCGGGGCCACATATCTCCCAAGCTGGTGAGGCAGGGTGACCCACGGTCTCCCAGTTTGCTGGGACAGTCCCCAGGACATGCGGCTTTCAGTGCCAACAGAAACCCAGCAGCCATGAAGGGCTGACCTTGTCTGGTCCCCAATGTGCAGGCTCAGCGGCTTAGCACATGGCCTTGCTCACCCAGCTAGGCGACAAGGGAGCAGGCACACTCTGAGGACAGTAGGATGGGCGCTACCACCTGCTCCCTGGCCAGGGCCTCCCATCCCGAGATTACGGATTCTGTGTGGGGTGAGAAGGTGGAGGCAGGGGCAGGGGTGTGTGGAAGACCGGGCTTGTCTCTGCCAGGTGGGGCTCCTGTCCTGCAGAGACCCAGGGACTAGGGGCCCTGGTGGGAGAGCCCGACGGGGGTCTTCTGTCCCAGGCACAGGTCAGGAGACCTGCTCGGTCTCTGAACCCTCGGCGGACCTGCAAGGTGTTCACGCCTTCTCTACGCCCAGGGCAGTGGGGGCCAGAGCATGCCAGGGACTCGCCAGGGTCACTAGGTGGAAAGGCTGGGATTCGAACTCAGGACTGACTCAGTGCGTGCTAGGACACCTGAGGGACTTCTGCCTCATCCCTCCGGGTGGCCGGGTCCTCCAGGGTCAGGGAGCCAGCCAAGGAACCACTGTGGATGAGTCAGGAGGCTAGCGGGCTGGAATGGGGCCTGGGGACCCGACCAGGGCCCTGAGGCAGCAGAAAGAAGGGTGTGTGTCCCAGAGGCCTGGGGACAGGGCTTTCAGGCCCTAGAGGTCCCCCCCATCACCGCCCGGCAAAGGGCAGGTTGGGGCCTCTAGGACTCCGAAGCGCTGCTGACCAGGCAGAGGCTGGAGGCCAGATCCAGAGTGAGGAGCGGCCGCCCCAGAAGGTCCCAGCCCAGCACCTCTGGGCTGACGAAAGAGTGCAGTTGTTTGGGAGGCAAAGGACAGTCACCTGGACAAAGCGAGGCTTCGGACACACGCTGGTTATCACGGACACGTTTATTCGCACCAGCCATAGTATCTCCGCTACAGAGCCACACTTCTGGGCCGCCGAGCAAGCCGCTGGTAGCCAGCATGGACCACGGCGTCAGAGCCCACACCCCTGCCCACACTCCAGGCACAGCCCATGAGTGCCCTGGGCAGGAGGGAGGGCAGACCCGCCTCCCAGGAACACAGCCTGCACTGGGGCTGCTCCCCCCTGACACCAATCCTCCATGGCCTCTGCCGTGCCTTGGCCCTGTGGGGGAAGACCCCCCCATACCCGCAGTGGAGGGGGCGCTCCAGAGGGCAGGTCACCGGCCCACAGCCATGCAGCTGGACAACGCCCTAAGGAGCCTCAAGCCCACTGTCTGACCTACCACCCAGGCTGCCAGCAAACACTGGGAAGCAGAGGGAGGGGCCAGGGAAGGACCCCTTCTCCCCAAAGAGTGTGGCTGCTCCTGGCAGAGTCCTTATCTGTCAGGGAGCCCCAAGCCACAGGGACCTGCCTGGGCCAGGAGTGGAAGCTGCCTTTTGCTCAGCCCCGCCCAGGACCTCTCACTTTGCGAGCCCGCAGCTCCCACTGCACTGGGGCACCAAGGCTCCAAGCAAGGCGCTGCGGTCCAAAGGGACGGCATGTCTGCAGCCTGCCACCTGGAGCGTGATGCCCCAACGCCCTCTCCTCCCTGGCCTCTGCGCCTTGGGTCGTTCCCAGTCCCTCTGCCCTCCCGGATCCCCGCCCAGGCCCGCACAGCGCCCAGAGGCCCTAGCTGTGTGAAGGGGCCCTGTCCCCGCAAGACCCCCTTCTGCGCTCCTGCGCCCCGCCGCCCCCCGCCCCGCGACCCCTCTAACTGCTCGCCGGGCACCGGGGGCAGGAGCGCGGCATGACGCCCCGCCCCGCCGGCCGCAGCTGGGACGACGCCGGTTTCGAGAAGGGCCAGTGGGCGGGGCCTCGGGGCGTGTGCGGGCGGGCGTCGCGCCAGCAGCGTGGGCTCCGCGGGCCCGCACCCAGCGCTTCCCAGCCTCGGCGCCGCCACGCCCGGCCGCCTCTCGGGGCGCCCGCTTCCCTGGCCTGCTTGTCCGCTGGGCCTCCGCCGACGGCCGCACGCCGCAGCCTGACCGCTGCCCCGTCGCGTCGCGTCGCGTCGCCGCCGCCGGGCCCGCCGGGTCTAGTGGTCCTAAACATTTCACAATTGCGCTACAGAACTGTTGAACTGTTGAGAACCACTGGACCCGGCGCGCGAGTCCGCGCTGTGGGGAGAAGAGCCCCGCCGCCCTCGGCGTCCGGGGAGCCCGCGAGCCCGGCCCGGAGCCCCGACCGGTGCCCGACGCCTTCCCGGACGCCCGCTCAGCGGGAGCGGTGGGAGCGCAGCGGCCCCGGCGCCCAGCGTGTCCCCTCGGCCCGCGGCCTGCAGCCCGGCTGCGCTCCGTTCGCCTTTTAAGCGCGTGGCCGCCGCCCCCGCCGCCGGAATGCGCCCGCCGCGCTGGCCAGACCGGTTCTTCCGGGCCGGGCGGCTCCCGGGCCGCGGGTCGCGCGGCGGGTCGTCCTCCGTCCGGGTCCCTGCTCCGCGCCCCGCGGGGGTGGCCCTGACTCACCGGCTCGGGCTCCGCCCGCGCCCCCGCCGCCCGCCCAGCGCACCTGGCGTCCCGGGGTCCAGGGTCCGAGGGACCACACCCGCTCTGGCTCCGCGGGGCTCCAGGCTCCCTGAGGGGGGCGGGGGACGGCCGCCAGACCGCCCTCCCCTGTGCTCTCACTTCAAAGGAACCTGGGGAGGGGTGGGGACAAAGAGAAAGTGAAACTGGAGGAGGGAGAAGCCAGCACGTCTGGGGTTCCCAGACCCGGGGCCTTCCCAGAGGGCGAGGTGCAGCTCAGCACCCTGGGAGCCCCATCCCACCGCCTCCCCCGCAGGACAAGAGCCTGCGCCCGGCGCTGCCCACTCATCACCTGGAGCTGTCCTGTCCTCCCACCTCCAGGACTGTCTCAGGGCTGCCCAGGAAGACTAAGGGCGACAGCAGGGAGAGGCAGCTGTAGGAAAGGGGCACCGGGGAAGGAGCCCCTCAAGTCCTCCGCCCACACTTTGGGCCCTAGTGCGTGGGGTGGGAGCAGAGTGAGGGTCACTGGTTCAGCCCGTTCTCCAGGGGGCCACCCAGCCACCCGTGGGAGACCCGCTTTGGTCCCAGGTCAGGAAGCAGCCACCAAGTGTGACAGGCCCCTAAGTGGTGTCACGTTTGCTATATGTGCTCCCTGGTCGCCACCACCCTGTAAGTGAATGAACAGCAAAGGCTTTAGGGTTTCTGTCTTGCAGGTGGGGAAACTGAGGCTGGGAGAGGAAGATGACTGCTCAGAGAGAGGTTAAACAGCTGGAGCACTGCTTGCTGAGCCTGGTCTGCATGTCTGGGCAGGGGCGGGTGGGGGTGGAGAGGCACACGTGTGCCCAGCAGAGACGTGGGCTGTCTCCCCGCCACGGCCCAGCAGAACAGCCCCCCACCCCGTTCCCAGATTGCACAGCCCTGTCCATCCCCTCCCCCATGTCATCATTCTGCCGTGGGTGGGCTCTCCCCTCAGGCGGTGGCTGTCTCCAGCACCAGAAAGGTGTCGTGTCAAGTAGGTGTGGCAGGAGTGAGGTGTGGCAAGAAGGGAGCGTCCCAGCATGGAAGAGTTGGGGCCACCTGCCACTGGGGCAGCTGTCAGCATCGGCCTAAATGAGGTTTCCTGGAGACAGCCCTGGGTCCAGGACCCCAGAATGGAGATGCTGTCCTCTTGCTCCCTCTGTGTCGGGGCTCAGGGTACCTCCCCTGGTTGCCCCTCGCCAGGCCTCCACTATAGGAGGACAGCCCGTCTGCCATGGCCCACAGACCCCTGGACAGGCCTGGCTTCTTCAGGGCGGTGGTGGGCCCTTGGGGGCAGACGGGCTGTCCTTGAGCATGGCAGAAGCGCGCCCCTGGTTGTCCTCGTCCTGTGTGACAGGGAGCAGTGCCAGGGCCACCATAGCCCTCCCCAGCACAGGACCTCGAGCCAGGTGCCCACACTTCACCCCTGCCTGTGGCCTGGGACCCTGGCCTGCCGGGGAGACGCACCATGGCCCCAAGTCCCAGATGTGCCTGCAGCTTTCAGTTTCCCAAGACACTGGCTGGCGCCCGCAGTGTCTGCTCCCGCCAGTGCGTGGGGCGCGCCCCCATCTGCCCGGCTGGCGGAGCCTTCCCTGCAGCCAGTGCCGCACTTGGGGACCAGCCAGCACTGTCCTGAGACACCAGGCCACGCAGCAGTCTGGCCCTGTTCTGGGGGACGCAGGGGTCGGGTGGGGCTCGGCTGGGGCCCAGCAGGTGGCTAGCCCCTCCTTGCTGCCCCACGCGCCTACATCTCAGCTTGCACCAGGGTGTGGGGCAAAGGGCCCATGTGCCCCTGTGCGCTCCGTGTTGTGCAAGGCCGGCACACCCGTGTCTGGGCGAGAATGTGGCAGACTGCCAGCTGCAGTGCCAGCCTGGGCCTGGGAACTGGCGGAGAAGCCTGCGGTGCAGGCGGAGCCGCCCCGGCCTGGCCCACCTGGGAGAGGCCTGGTTGCGGAGTGGGGGCCACACACTGCCCACTGTTGGCTGGGCACCTGGCCTCAGGCCGGGTCCATCCCAGGGCAGCGACCGACAGGTGGACAGACAGACAGGAACGCTCATGCAGCAGTTAGAGAGGTACCAGGGTGGGGAGCTAGAAGGAGATGGCTCCCATGGGGAAGCCCCCGGCCCCCAGGCCAAGAGTGGTGTGGCAGGCTTGGGCCCTGTCCCCGCAGGGCTGCTTCAGATTTGAGAGAACTGACCGGGGTTCAATGCCTGGTTCCAGCCCAACTGGTCAAGGGGCTGCCCAGCGGCCTGGCCTGCCCTACCGGAAACACCTGCCCCCAACTGTCCAGCAGGCCAGCACCTGCACCCCTCCTGGCTCCCATCAGGTAGAATGAGCTGCCCAGGAGCCACCTAAAACCGGACAGTGATCGGAGACCTTAGGGCGGGGGAGGGGGCTGCCTGGAGGCGGCGACTCCAGCTTCCAGCATAAGGACTCAGGAGCAGAACTGGGGCAGAGATTGTCCGGAGGGCAGACTGGAGGCGGGAGGCAGCGAGCGGGTAGGGATGTGCCCTCTGCCACCTTGGCAAGGGCTGGCTGTGGCCCCTCACCCTCAGGGTGCTGAGGGCACTGCCCTGTGACCCAGAGCCTGGGGCATGACTCCCCCACACACGCCCAGGAGACGCACAGGAGCCAGGTCTGGGGACCCGGGGGCAGGTCCCCAAAGACTTTATTGACAGTTTGCCCAACAAAGAGTTTCGGCCTCATCGTGGGGACAGAAAGGGACACTGTCCCCAAGCTGGGGAGCATCCGTGGGAGCCGCGGGACGGTGTCTGCCAGGCTCCGAAGGTCACAATGGGCAGGCGGGCCAGCGCTGCCGCAGGGTCATGGGGCAAAAGGCAAGCGGCACTTCCTGAGGGCAGCATCTCTGGAGAGGCAGGGTCCAGTGGGGCATGGCGCAGGGACAAGCCCAGGCATTCCAGCCATCCTGAGTCTTCCACAGGGCCAGGGAGCAGGGGTGCCACCAGTCTGGAGGGCAGGTGGGCACACCATGTCTGGAGACGGCGGCAGCAGTGGGATCTGAGGCCCCTGCAGGCTGAAGAGGCTACTTGACTGTGGTTGGGCCCCTGATGCTGTGGGGTGGTGAGGTGGTGTGTCACAGGATGGCCTGACCAGACAGAAGGCAGGAGGCCTGAGATTGGCCCTTCCTACAGGAAGCCCTCCGTGACTATCCCCACCCTCACCTTTCTGCTCCCTATACAATGAGCCCACAAACAGGCCGACTCTGCAACCCATCCCTGCTTCCTCTGGTCCTGTCCCCAGTGCCCCATCAAGGACACCCTCCCCCAGCCAGGATCTAGCCAAAGGGCTGGAGCTCTATGGGGAGCTTGCATGGGACTTACCAGAACCAGGGCTGGGATATCACCCCTCCTGCAGGCTCTGCAGGAAGGCCACCACGTCCAGGTTCCCGGCCGCCTCTGCCTGTGGGGAGGGGCTACCTCAGGGATGACCCCATGAACTGAACCCTCACCCACCAAGACCCTCGCCCCCAGGGGACACCAGACCCCAGGGTCTCGTCCATTCTCCTGGTCCCCACAGTCCCAGGGTAGGGCAGGGCCTGGGATAGGGAGTGGGAACAGCCACTTCCCCTTCCCGGGGGCTCTGGCAGGTCATGTGTGTCCAGCAGGGAGGAGTGGGCATTAGGGCGGAGGGGAAGGAGTCTGTGGATTTGTCAGGGAGGCCTTCCTGGAGGAGGTGCCATGCACTGGCCACACTCACTACGTGCAGGGCGCTGCGTCCATCGTAGCCCGGCTGCCCCATCTCAGCCCCCGCTTGCCGCCACACCTTCAGGCCTTCAAGGTCAGCCCTGGACGCCAGCCTGGGGGCAGAGGAAGAGGGGAGTGGTCAGGGCCTGCTGGACGCCGTCCCTCTGCCCACCTACCTACCCAGGCGCCCAGGGCTCTTAAAGCCAAGAGCAAACAGCTGAGCCAGCAGCAGCTGGGCCCGGGGCAGGAGTGCACCAGGGCTGGGGCCGGCAGGCGGCCTGGAGTCTGGTTTCGGCCTGTGGGGGTGACAGTGACTCAGGTCAAAGGCACACACGCATGTACACGCACACACGGCACACACGCGCATCCCCGCCGGAGTTTCACATTTCACAACAAGCTGCCAGGGCAGGGTTCACAGAAGAGGCAGGGCTGAGCACCCAGGGCTCAGAGAGGCTGAGGTGGGGGCTGCCTGGGAGAAGGGCCGGCCTGGAGGGGAAGCCAGGGGGCGTCCGCCCTGGGGGAACCCACACCCCGCCTATTGCACTGGCCGCAGTGGGGTGGGGGCAGGGCCGCCACTTCCCACGGATCCTGGCCACCCGGCTCCCTGTCAGGAGCAGCCCCACAGCGGCCGGGGGAACTTCTGGGGTGAACTAAGCTGTGGCATGCCAGCCCCCAGGCCTGCCCGGGGCTACCAGCACCCACATTCAACCCTCCAAGGGGCCAGCGGGCCCCCACCCACACATCCGCCAAGTCCGCTCCCAGGCAGAGTCCTGCCCCCAGAGCCGGCACCCTGCTGCTCCCTGCCTCAGTTTCTCTACATAGCATTGGAACCAGCAGGGCCCACTAGGGGGCAGCCCTGAGCCCAGTCGGCGCGTCCTCTGTCAGCCAAGGCCAGTGGTTGTGAGGAGCCATGAGGGTCCAGCCTGGCCCACCCAGCTGGCGAACAGGCCCCTCCTGCCTCGGCCACCCACCACCATGGACCACAGGCCAGGCGGTGGGCAGCCAGGATTGCGTCCAGGAGGAGCCGACAGGCTGTCAGCACCAGGTCACCGGCCAGGTGAGGCCGGGACACAATGTGGTCCCAGGGGATAGCGGTGGAGGACAGACTCGCCAGTGACACCACCATCACCCTGTCCCAGAGTTGACCCCAGCCCACCATCACCTACCCCCCAAATGCAGCCCAGGGCTTCCACAGCCACTCACCTGCGTGTGCACACACCTGCGCGCACACGTACACTCGCAGGCACTCACACATCCCCTTGTGAGCTGTCCTCTCATAGTCCAACGCGACACTGAGCCCTGGCCTGACCGGGACAGACGGCGTGGGGCGCCCCACTCCCCAAAGCCCCTCACTCTGGGGCCCAGCTTCCTATCCCAGAGCACAGGTGCCTGTGACCCTCACCTGCACAGCTCTGTCCCTGCATCTTCTAGCTCCTGAGGGGACAGGCAGGCCCCTGCAGCCCGCAGCAGCCCGATGACACCCTGATGCCTGTCAGGAGAGGGGTGTGACATTAGCCGGCTGCCTGTGCTGGGACGGGGACCCATCGGTCCCCTCGCCCTGCAGGACTCCTTCCCAGGGTAGGGCAACGGGTGGCTCAGGCCGGCCCACCCATGGGTGCCTGGGACAGTCGCCCTGGAGGACCATGTCCCAGTCACTGCACATACCAGCCCAGGCCAGGCTGGGGAAACTGAATCAGCAGAGCCCCAGTGCCTGGGTTTCCAGGGTGGCCGGCTGGGGGGCTCTGCAGCCCTGGGGCCCGCCCATAGCGTGGTCCATGTGCAGAAGTTGCATGGACACCCACTTTAGGGAGCTTGAGGATGGGAGGGAGGGCCCCTGGCCTGGCTCCCCACTTCCCATCCACCCAGGAGCCCTCAGTAGCCTCCAGGCCCAGCAGGGCCCGGCTAGGAGGCTGGGAGACCGGTCGGGCTGGGCGGGCGGGATGCGGGGCGGGCCGGGATGGGGTGAGCTCATGCTGCTCTTCACCCACGCCAAGGATGAGCAGCCGCCTCCCCAGCCGCATCGGCCCAGCCCAGGCAAGGGGCGTAGCAAGCAGTCCCTCACGGCCACCACCGGCCTCTCGGGAACCAGGCGCTGAGTGGAGCCAGGGGGCAGGTGCCTCTCCTCGCCTTGCAGGGTGATGTGCCCACCTGCCGTGCACTGGACTGGACAGGGATGGCTGGTGAACTCGGGCTCGGCTGGACACCCTCAGCCTCTACTACCGACACCCGCAGAATAACTCAGGCCCTCAGGCCCTGGAAGCCCGAGAGGCGGGCCTGGGGCAGCGCCGCCACTGGGCAGGGAGCAGCTGTGCGCTGGGGAGCCGAGTGACCGGGTGGAGGCCGTGATGCCTGCCCAGACACGCGTGCTCATGCGTGCACGTGCACAGTGTCCCACGCTGCTCTGGGGGCCACGCCAGAGGGGCCCCTACCCAGAAGGTTCCACGCAGTGTGGGAACACGAGCCCCTAGAAGGTGGGGCCTAGTCTGCTGAGCCCTGCCTGGGCCATCCCCTCGGAGTTTCAGTCCTGGAGCAGGTGAGAGATGCGGGGGTGGGTGCTGTCAGGGCCCCCAGGCCTCAGCGTGGTAGGGCTCCACGGGGTGCCACGTACCCTGCTGGGGTGTTGGGTCAGGCAGCTCAGGGGAGCCCCCCAGCCCACCTGAAATTGTTGCCATCCCAGTGCCAAACCAGGGCTTCCGTGCGCCACCCCAGCCCGCGGCACACAGACAACCTGGGAACACGTTAGAGACCCCCATGCTCTTTCGCCTTTCTAAAAACTTCAGCCAGGTGTTGCCAACTGCCTGGCTCAGCCTGGGGTCACCTCCCCCAGGAAGACAGCCCTGATCACCCTGCCCAGAGTCTGCCTCCCTGTCCGGGCCTGTTGATACCGCGTGATCCGAGGCCAGGACTAGGGTGGGGCGGTGCCCTTGGCCTGCCCCGCCGCACCCATGTGCAGCCGCGGCCGGAGGCGGCTGTCCGTACCTGCCCTGCACGCCCAGCAGCAGTGGGCTGAGGCCGTCCTGGTCTCGGCTGTTCATGTCCACCCCAATCTGCAACAGCATGGCGACCACCCCGGCATGGCCCCCCCGGGCGGCCGCGTGCAGCGGTGTCTGGCCGTTGAAGTCCTCCAGGCTCAGGTCACTGCCCTGGGGCAAGGTCACCTGCTGAGAAGGGCTGGGACAGCCAGGGGCGGGGTGGGCAGGGGACATCGTGCCCCTGAGCTGCCCCAACCCTGGCCACTCTGCTTGACAGACAAGGGCTTGGGGTCAGAGGGCCCGGGAAGGCTGTCGTGCCCACAGCCGGCCACCACCCCGCCCGGGCTGGGCTGACCCTGGGTGGGCTCACCAGCTCTGAGAGAGCCTGTAGCGCCTCCAGGTCCCCCACACGGGCAGCAGCACAGGCCAGGCTGGGCGTCAGGGCATCCCGCACAGGGTCGGCCTCCTGGGCGGGAGGCAGCAGCCTGTGGGACCCTCGCCCTCCCCTGGGCCCTCTGTGCCCTGAGAGTGGGAAAGGGGGTCTGGCCTGTGGACCTCACTGGCCCCTATGCATGAGCAGTGGGTCTGGGGACAGGGATCCAGCACCTCCTTCGTCACAACGTGAGCAAAGAGAACGCCTGAGCCCCATTTCCAGGCCCAGGGTGGAGTCTCACTGCCACCAGACCCAGCCTGGACCCCGTATGGGCTCCAGCCCCTCCCGCTGTGACCAGGGCCTGCCACCGCCCCTGACACTGTTTCCTGTCTCCCAGCCATCCGGTTTGCAGGCATGGGGTCCAGCAAGGCACCTGCTTGGTGGGGGGGCACAAGAAGCCCCCAAGGAGAGCCCCGCCCAGTCCCCGCCCAGCCCCGGCCACTGGGATGGCAGGGCTGTCTGTGGGGTGCCGGGAGGCCTGAAGACAGCCCCATGGAGCTGGCCCACTCATCCCGGTGCCCACGCCGGGCTGATCACAGGACCACAGCCGGCCTGAGTGCCTCCAGTCATTAAAGCCCCACGCAGCCACCCTAATGACAGGCCACACACACCCAGTGCTTTCGTCTGACCAGCGCCCACCCCCGCACACAGCCACTAATTCCACAGCTCCAACACTCCCTGACAGGATTGTCCCCGCCCCTGAGGGGACCCAGGCATGGGGCCTGGGTCCACTCGCCTCCTCCTCCTGGGTCCACGGGGGCTGCTGGGCTCCCACGCCAGGCCCAGCAACAGGGAAGCAGCAGGCCTCCACGCTGGTCGCTGCTCGCGCCCCCGCTGTCCCAGGCAGCCCTCACCCGGCCAGCAGCCCCATGGCCGCACCTGGCTCAGACCGAGCAGCTGGGCGATGCCGAGGCTGAGTGTGCTTCCCCGTGACGAGCACCGGCGCCTGTCCATGGTGGGCAGTGTCATCTCCCCCCTAAGGTCCCTTGTCAGCAGCTGCAGAAGGTGCACATGGGTCATGTCTGGGCACTGGCGGGGGGCGGGGGTTGCCTGCAGCCAAACCCCCCTCAGGCCCCATCCCTCAGCTGGACTGTGACCCCAGTCGGGTCCAGCAGGCTGACGTTCTGTCCCTGAGTCTCATGGCCTCCGCCAGCCCGAGGGGGCAGGGGATCTCCCAGTCTGGGGACCTTGGCCCTCGCCAGACCAGAGCTCCCTGAAGGTCAGGGACAGGCGGCGTCTGCATGTGGGGCAGCAGGACCGAGGGAGCAGTGCAGAGCCCGCTTTGTGGCCCAGCCTCCTCCACCATATCACCCGCGTTACCGCCAGGCCATCCTCGGAGCCCGCCAACATGACCATGCCCACAGCCATGCCCACAGGCGCCCACCTCCTTCCTGCCGTCCAGGCTCAGCCCCGGCTGACCCAGCACGTAGGACAACTTGGCCAGGGCAGCCTCCGATGTCATGTCGAAGCCAGAGACGATGCCGGCTCCCGCCATGGCCTGCACGTGGGGAGGGAACAAGGGTCAGCTCAGCGCCTGGGCCCCACCCGTTCCCAGACCTCGGAGACCCCTGCCCCACCTTGCCAGCCCCGTAGTCCGAGGTGACAGTGCCCTGAAGGCAGTGGGTGCAGTTGACGATGAGGAGGCCCCGCTCGGCCGCTGCCCGCAACTCCTCCAGCAGGTCGGGTTTGGTGGGTCCGTTCCCCGAGCCGAAGGTCTCCATGACCAGGCCCCGCAGGGGCGGCTGCAGGAAGGCCCGGACCTGGGTGGGTGCAGGGGGCGTGAGGGCTGTGCCTCCTGCTCCGAGGACCGGGACAAGGCCCCGCACCTCAGGCCTGAGGGCTGCTCTACCACATGCCTCCAACCTCGTCCCTGGTGCCGTGTTTGCAGCCACGCTGGAGTGTCAGCAACCAGAGGCCGTGGGGATGGAGAGGGGCAGAAAGGACAAGCGGGTGCCCAGCTTGTCCACCTCTCTGCCTACCCCCACCCCGTCACCCCACACGGACATTCCCAGAGAGGACACCAGGAAACAGCCACACGCACAGGCCCGCATCCTGAGAGGTGGCCCGCATAACTCCGAGGACAGGGTGGCCCTTAGAGGCCCTGTTCCCACAGAGACTTGTTCGGCAGCATGAAGGCCGACCCGCGGGAACAGGGCTCCTGTGCAGGCCACACCCCCTGCACCTACATCCCTCCCTGGGAACCCAAGCTCAGCTCTGCTGCAGGCAGAGGCCACAGGCGAACCGACCTGCCCCAGGTGACACCCAGCAACAGGAGACTGGGCCCCAGGCCTGCCGGTCGGTCCTAAGAGAGGAGACTCGGTGCTGCACCCAGCACCCTGTGTCCCTGCCCAGCCCTGCTCCCCTGCCCACCATGACCAGCCTGCCGCAGCTGGGACAACATGGAATCACCCCACTCACAAGGCGGGATAGGCAGCAGGTGGCTGAGGGGACGGCAAGGAGCAGACAGGCTGCAGGGAGGGGAGGGTGGGCCTATGAGGGCACACGGACCCTGGGGAGCAGTGAGGGGAGAGGAGGGGAGCTGGGCCTACTAGGGCGGTGGGAGACCCT
>RJWH01008491.1:6826-30077 GCA_004363575.1 Solenodon paradoxus
CCTGCTCATCAGTGCCCCGGCAGGCATCGCTAATCGACCACGGCACACACGCCTGCTCAGTCCATGCCCCGGCAGGCATCGCTAATCGACCACGGTACACACGCCTGCTCAGTCCATGCCCCGGCAGGCATCGCCAATCGACCACAGCACCACACACCTGCTCAGTCTGTGGCCCGGCAGGCATCACTAATCGACCACAGCTCCACACGCCTGCTCAGTCTGTGCCCCGGCAGGCATCGCCAATCGACCACAGCACCCAGGAGAGGAGAGGCTGAGACTGAGGCTCCCTAGGGCTGAATCCCAGGTTCAACAACTGCTTGCTGAGCTGCTGAACTTCTCTGTGGCTCAGCTGTCTCCTCTCACAAGAAGGGCAACCGCCGCACCCCACGAAATGCACTGAGGGTGCCACCATCCTCCTCCTCGCCCAGGTTAACTTCCGCCACCCGGGCACTGGCTTCTGATGCCCCCGCACCCACGCATACTCAGTTTCTTCCTTCCCTCCCGGTTGGTAGACAATTGGACTGCATTAAAACAAGACTCAGCAGTAATTTCAACTTTCTTCTGCTTTTGAGAAATAACTGACCTTGCATGTGTGCTTTCTTATGGTTTCCCTTTCCATCCATACTGCTGCTTTCAGCACCTGCGTCCTCACCGGCCTGCCCATGAGGCGGGCATCGTCACAGCCCATCGCTAGCAGCCCTGCTGCCCCAAAAGCCTTATGCTGTCGTCCCTGCCTGGGACAAATCCCTCCAGAAAGCTGCAAATCCAGTTCACTTCTGCTACAGTCAAAGGCAGCCTAGCGCATGGCTTGGGTAGGCCAGAGGCAACCGACCAGGGTGACATGGAGCCTCACACCTGGCTGCGGGCTGGCCTGGGCAGGACAGGGATGCCCGGGACGCAGGAGGCCTCGCCAGCTCTCAGGCTCCTTCCACTCCACTCTTCCCTGGCCACTCTACCTCCAGCCTTTGTGCACACCCTGCCCTCTGCCGCTGCCCCCATCCTATCCCACTCACCCAAGTCCCACCTCTGCCTAGAGAACACCTGGCACTAGGAAGGCAAGGATGGAGGGAGGGAGGGAGGGATGTACAGAAGGATGGGCAGAGAACTGATGGACAGATGGCTGACTTGAAGGATGGAAAGATGAATGGGTGGAGAGATGGCTGGTTGGACTGACTGACGGACAAAGAAAAGGCTGACTGAACGGATGGATGCACAGATGGACGGGTGGACACACGGCAGGATAGAAGGGTGAATGAACGTGCACATGCATGGGTGGGAAGGTCGGGGAGAACAGGTGGGTAGGAGAGTGGTAGGATTTGGAGGCTGCTGGACAGGTGATGAGAGGTGTTCAGTGGGAGCAGGGGGTGGGAAGGGTAGATGGGTGGCCAGGGCAGGCGGGTGAATGACCGCATTGGTTGGGGCATGAATGGATGGACAGATGGATGGATGTCAGATACGCTACCTGTTCCTTCTCCCAAAGCAACAGCATGAGGTAACCCCGAGCAGACACGAGGCGGCATCTTCCAGACGAGCTTATGGGAATCGAAGGGGTGGCACATACGTCCCCGAGCTGTGACTTTGCAACACCAGAAAGCATCTGGGCAGTTTCTGGGCCACGTTCCAGCTATCACTGAAAGCCGGGGAGGGCGGGGGGGGGCAGCCAGAGTCAGTCCTGCTCGTCTCCTCACAGCCAGACCACCTCCACCCTCTGTCTCAGGTCCAAGCAGGCCATCTACCTGGCCCCAGGCCCCGCCCAAGCCCCACCCGCCACGCCCAGGCTCACGCTCCTCCCCTCCTGGCTCCCCCAGACACCCAGACTTTAACCAGGGGAGCCATCTGCTCTTTAAAAGAGATGGGGACGGAGAGCAGGGACGGAAAAGTGCAGAGAGACAAGAGTGGGTGGAACACAGAGGGCGGGGCCCCCAGCCCCATCCCATCAGGCCCTCCAGAGGACGCATTTCCTCGAGCCCCGCTTCTGGGAAGTCAAGTTTCCCACTTGCACCACCGAGGGAATTAAGGGGATGCCCGTGCAGGAAGCAGGAGGGCAGCATGTGCCGGAAACCCCCGACAGCCCACGTCCCAGGCAGCGCGCACCCTCCTTGCCCAGGCCCCCGGCACCGGGCCTGGGCAGGATGGCCGGCACCAGCACCTGCCTCCCCCACCCCCAGGCCCCCAGTGCCAGCGAGCCAAGGCTCCTCTGCTGGAAGGCGAGGTGGGGTGGGGGCTGCGTCCTGTGCAGGCCCAGCAAGCCTGGAGCCCAGAGAAGTGGGCGACACCCCCTTTGGCACCAGCTTGCCGGGAAAGGCAGCCAGTCCCGCTTTAAAGGCACATGGAGAACACAGCCCGGAACCCCAACTGTTGAGTCATCCCGGCGCGGGGGCCTTGAAGGCTGGGCTCCTTCATCAAAAACAGCTCCTTCTAGAGCCGACTGCCAGAAGCAGCAAGGGCCCTGTCTCCCGAGTGGGCCCACCACACCCACGACGATGGGGCGGGCGAGGCCGGCCACCCACCCACACCCACACCCACTCAGCCGCGCAGGTCAGAGAGGAGGGGCCCACACCCCCAGGAACAACACAGGGCAGCGGCTGAGAGCAGGAAGCGGGAGGAGAGACTAGAGGCTTCTCCGGGCAGTGGCCAGGGAGACGGCGGGGAGCGTGATCTGCCTGTGGGTGGCGGGTCGACTGCGGCTGGGACAGCCACACAGCCTGTTCAGGGACCTGGGCCCCCGCTGTCTCCCATCAGTGAGAAGCGGTGTGGTGTGGTGTGCTGCCCGGGCCAGGCACGGAGCGGGGACAGAGGGTGATAGCGGACGTGGCGATGACTAGGGGCTGGAGCTGCAGCACAGGCGGTGCACACGCCCCGCACATGCGGGATGTGTGGGCTCGGCGTCCTGGGCCCCAGGGCGGTGGAGGGTGGGTGGGGCGTCACTGCAGGAGGGTCTCTGCAGTGGGGACGTGGGGCAAAGCCACTGCCACAGCCCCGGGAGAACCCCGACCGTAGGGCAGGTCCAGCGCCCGTGAGGCAGCCACACCCCAGCCAGGCAGCTGCTGCCCTCGCCTTCGCAACCCTGGTGGCAGACGCCCCGGCCGCCGGCGAGGACAGCCCGTTAGGAGGGGCCCTTCTCAGCAGCTGCTTTTCCGGCAGGCTTCTCGTAACAGCGGTTCCGCGGGAAGCCAGGGGTCAGGTCAGCAGGGCTGTCCTTGCCCTCCGACGGGCTGAGCGCCCCCTGGCCTGCCCGCCACGCCACCTTGGTTTCTTCCCAGGGGACACCTGCCCGGGTGTGCGGGGTGGGGTGGGGCGGGGGAGACCCCAACAAATGGACAAATGGGATGCTGGACCCGCCCACCGGGGAGGGAGGCGTGGAGAGGGGCCGGCCGACAGCCTCCAGACCTGCCTGCGGGCCCGCTTCCTGGGCACATACCTGCACGGGGGTGGGCGGCTCTGCCCCAGGCCCTGTGCCCCTCGGCCACAGGGCAGGACTCCCTGCCCGCCTGCTTGCCCTCCGGGACAGCTCTGGACACTACTGGAAATGAAGACGCTGCCCTGCTGCCTCTCCACACCCACGGCTGGCAGCCACCCCTGCCCCCGACCTGGAGTCCCGTGATGCAGGCAGAGAAGGGACCTGGACAAAACTGGGAGCCCCTGCCCACAGAAGCCCCAGGCTGCCCTTCACGCTGAGTCCGACACCCACCCCTGCACACCCTCCCACCACTCCTCCCCTGGACCCCAGCCTGGGAGGGGACGGCACACAGCAGGTGGCCGGGCAGGTGAAAGCGCGGACGAGAAGGGAGCGC
The DNA here is from genome assembly GCA_004363575.1 of Solenodon paradoxus. Lineage (NCBI taxonomy): Eukaryota > Metazoa > Chordata > Mammalia > Eulipotyphla > Solenodontidae > Solenodon > Solenodon paradoxus. The sequence goes on from RJWH01008491.1 coordinate 10,621, forward strand.
TCACGTGGACGTTTCAGCATCGGTCACGCTGGGCGAGTGTGAGTACGCGCAGGTCCCAGCCCTCCCACTGTGCCCAGGGGCATGGACACTGAGCCAAGACCTGGGCCTCAGCCCTTCTGGTGACCAGCCTGGGTCTGAAGGTGAGCAGGCACGCTCCGCAACGGCCGTGGGTCCAGCCAGGCCTGGGGCGGGGTCCAGGCCTCCCTCTGTGATCAGAGCCACTGGGCTGGCTGCCGCCCTCCTGTGAGGGCCCTGGCTGGACCCTTTCTGCTCCCGTGTGGCCCAGCGAGCGCTAAAGGAAACCCCGGCTTCCCGTGCCACCGACCTGCCTGAGTCAGCACGGCCCCCCTGCCAACAGCAGCAGCAGGGCTGGGGCCTCTGGGCCGAGCTGGGCAGAGGCCTGTCTCCATCTCCCTGCCAGCGACCCAGGCGGGCGGGAGCCTCACCCAGGGTCAGCAGATGGGGCCCTGGGGCAGACGGGAGGCTCCAGGCCGGTGTTCCCGGGCCCCAGAGGCCAGCGCTGTGGAGCACTGACTGGAAGGCCTGGGTCAGTGCGGGGCCCTCAGCTGGCACCCACTGAGGACAGTGAGAGGGTGAGCAGCTGGAGGAGCCCCGTCTTCACAGTGGGGTGAGCCCTGACCCCCGGGGCGGTCTGCCGCTGTGATGGGGGCAGGAGAGGGCAGCCCCGGAGGGCCCGCTGTGCCCACGGGATGTAGCTCCTTGCGGCCTGCCCTCCTGTGACGGGGTCCGTCCAGGCGTCCGCTCACAGCACGCTGACCCCAGCGAGTGGAGGCCACAAAACCACACAGGAATTTCAGTAAAGCTAGTCGCGCAGGAGCCGGGAGCAGGCTCCCTCCTGACAGGCCGCTGGGCAGGACCAGGAGAGCAGCGCCGGCACGTGTCCTTGGGCGAGAAGGTGGAATATTCTAGACCCTGGGCTGATCGGCGGGCTGCTAAGTCTGAGGCTTTTTAATTAGGGGAACAAATAAAAGCAGGAAACTCTGAACAAACAGGGAGAGAGAAGTAACAGAAAGGGAGCCAGATGGGCAGTCCCAGAACTGTTCTCACACCACACGTGCTGCCCAAACGAGGCCCTGTGGCCACGGGACTGACCTCGGGGCCCAGGCCCGGGGCCACACACCTGTGCGCAGGCTGCGGCCGGAGCAGGGGACACGGGTCCACGCTGTGTCGCCAACACATGGGCACCTGGGAACCGGTCCCGCCTGAGTGACGGCAGCAGCAGCCCCGAGACAGGACGTGCTGCACTACAGGACAGTGAGGACGCCGCGGTCCCGTCACTGCTGTTGTCACCAGACTGTCCCGCAACAGACACAGAAGGACTGTCCCCACGCTGAGGCAGCACCTCAGACGCGTCCCCCCAGCAGGCTGCGCACCTGACACCTGACTGGATCTGCCCAGAGAGCCCGAGCGCCCTTGCGGGATGGCCGCCCTGCACCGTGACCGACCAGCCTCCCGCTGCGGCTCAGGCGTGGGCGGCCCTCCCCACAGGCGCAGCGCGGGGGGCTCAGAGCTGGGGGGCCGTGACCTCACCCCAGGGGCAGCTGGACCGGCCTCCCAGCCGCATCCCCCAGGGTCGTTCGCGGCCCCACCGCTGGGAGGACAATCCCTCCGCGGCCGGCACAGCCGCTTTCCTGCAAAGCAACTGATGATGCGAACACAGCGGCCCCGTCCATTTTTAATGGAGGTAAGTGCTGAGAGGCAGCCTTTTATTGCTTTGCTGTTACAGAGCGAAGCCTCTTCCTCCCGAGGGAAGGACGGACTGGGGACTGAGGCCCCAGGCCGCGTGACAGTGGTACTGTCCCCGGTGCCGAGCAGGCTGCCAGGAACACACGCGCAGGAGGTGGCAGCAGCCGCTGTCCTTGGAGGCCCACCCTCCCCGCCCACTGCGGGGGCCTGGGAGCCCAAACCCCTGCCAGCTGCCCGCTTCCCCTCGCATCCAGCGCCGCGCAGGGCTGTGGGGTCCACCGTCCCACGGGGAGGGCTTCGTGCCAGCCACCCTAGACCCGAGGCCCCGCCTGCACCCGGAGCTGCTGCCCAGCACGACCGCGTCCTGTCTGTCATCTGTGAGCTGGGGCGCCCAAACCGCTTGCCCCGCGTGGGCCAGACACAGTAAGTGCGCATGGGAGGCAGCTCTGGGCCGCCTGCCTCGGCCTGTCCCCACTGCACCGTGTGCCTCCTGTGAGGACGCTGCTGCGGGCTCACGGCCACCAGCTGACCGAGCTGTGCCCGCCGGAGAACCCCCATCGAATCCCCAACCCCGCACGGGGAGCACATTCCCAGTCCAGGCCCAGATGCTCAGGGCCGCATTAGGCCCTGCACGACCTCCCGCTCGGCCGGATACCTCGGAGAGCGGGCCCCTGACACCAGCAGCCAGGCCTGTCCCTCGCGCTCTGCTTTGGGGACAAGCTCCTGCACTCAGCCTGGGGCGCTGCCCTGACCAGGGGCCAGTGCCACATCCCACCTGATGGTGACCGGTTCCTCAGGACCCCAGCACCTGGCCCACAGCCTGGCCTTACCAGGCACCAAAAGAATGAACAAACGAATGCATGAAACAGCTGCTGGTTCCCTGCGCCCAGTCACCACCTGCTCGGACGGGCTCTGGGCCTCAGTGTCCCCTCCTGTTAGAGGCGAATGCTTTTCCAGTGTGAATGACCGGGACAGTGGGAACCAGGCCAAGGATCCACGGTGCGTGACGTGTGCCATGTCCAGTGGGGACAGTTCTCGCTCCTGGGCTGCCGTCCAGCGCAGGTCTCGTCCTGGAACGGAGGACATCTGCCAGAGGGAACAGGCACTGTGCCACCTCCCACCCGTGCTGGGAAAGTGACTCAGAATTTGTTGTCACGCCGCCCTGAGGACAGAGTGTGACACTGAGCCACGCAGTGGAGCTGGGGCACCTGGGAAGCACACAGCCCCGCAGCCTCTGGGGGCACCTCCCCAAACCTCAGGACCCTGCCGCCCGGTGTGCTGCCCAGCGACCGGCTGAGCCGGGAACCGGAGATGGCGCACGACACCCGCTTCACCCACGGTCATCCGTGGAGCTGGCCGCCCCCCACTACGCTGGAAGCTGAGGCAGAGGCAACCGTGCTCCTCCATGGACATGTCCACACTGTGCTGAGGACTTGACGGACTTGTCTAGCGTCTCCAGGACAAGCCAAGAAGACCCCACGTCACCCATGAGAATACAAGGCTCAGAAGAAGGGCATGGAGCCAGCGTCCTGGTCTGGCCATCAGACAGCCCACATCCTTGGTCCTCCCAGCCCCACTGGCAACACACCGTCAGCTGCCTCCTGTGACCGGGGCCTCACTTAGTGCTGCTGGACCACACGGATGGACGGACGACAGATGGAGGACGGGTGGATGCATAAGTGGAAGGACATGGATGAGTGGACGTATGAATGGAGAGATGGTGGATGGATGGATGGATGGATGGGTGGATGGATGGATAGATGACAGATGATGGACGGTGGATGGATAGATGAGTGGGAAAGAAGGTAGGTGGATATGTGGACACACAGATGGTTGGTTAGGTGGACAGAAGGATGGGTAGTGACGCACCCTGGCAGTCTAGTAGTTAAGTTCACTGCCTCTGCCTGGTGCAATCCATATACATCTGAAGGACCCAGATTTCCTCTGGGGCTAGGAGCAAAAACTAAGATGAACAACTGAATAAAATAAATAAAATGCTATGAAAAAAAAGGCACCGGCGGAGGAACAGGTGGAGCAGTGGTTTGGTCCTCCACCTCCAGCCAAGCACAGTCCACATACAGCCCAAGGACTCAGGTTTGAGTCCTGGACCCCGGGAGCAACCAAGAGGAACAACAAGATAAGAATCATAAAATACAATGTCTCCTCCTCTCTCTCAAAAATTAAAACCCCAAAATATGGTGGTCAGGTGGGTAGGCGGATGGGAGAGAGCCAACGAGGAGGGAAAATGAGAGAAAAACTCAGCAGGCCCGCCAGACGGCACGGGCTGCAGGAACCGGCCTGTCCCAGGCGAGCCCTCAACAGTGGCTGCCAAGACGCGGAGCGGAGCAGAGGGGCATGCCGTGCACACCGCCCGCAGACACACGCCCTGCCGCCGCCCCCGTGGGCCGCGCGAGCCCGCCCGGCCCAGCGGTCCGCATGGTGCACAGCGCAGTGGGAGCAGGTGCCCCTCCAAGTCCCAGGTGAGACTCTCCTCCCTGAGCTGGCGCTCCTTACCTGCCCCGACGGGGGACACGGCCTCCGGCAACCCCTTCGGAGATGGCGCCCAGCACCACCCACAGCATCAGTACAGGTGCCACAGACCCCGGAGAGCAGGGGTTCAGACCTCGCTGGCCCTCCTCGGAGACCGGCCTCGTGCAGGACGTCTGAGCAGAGCCACACCCATGTCTGCACCTGGACGTCGGCCCCCTGTAGCCCGAGGCCCCCTCCCTGCAGGAAGCGCCCACCACCCAGGGAGGCCGGGATCCTGAAGACAAAAGGGCGGTGGGGGGGGGTGAGCTAGCAGTTGTTTCTGGAAAACAAAATGCAGCACCACGTACTGCTTTGTGTCCAGAAACAACACATCTTTCTTTTTTAAGGAACACTTTAAACGGTCCCTGTCACAGACACGGATGCCCACGCCACACGGGCCTCGGGGGTGTCCTGGGGCACAGCTGGGCGCTGAGTCCGTGGTTGCTTCGCTGTCACTCTTTACTGCACCGCACACCTCAGGGCAGTCATTTCTAAGTCTCCCGAGACCCCAGAGCTAAGAGGCTGGTGGGTTTTCTGAGATGTCATCTGCCCCTGCGACTGAATATGGGCCGCAGACCCGGCACCCACCCCCTCCAGCTCGGGCACACGGCGCCCCCACTGACAACGCTGGGAGCCGCCCCCTCGCCCCTCACGATGTCGCTGGCACCCGGGACTCCACCCCACCCTTCTGGAACCGGGTCCCTGGTCAGACATCTCCCGACCCCTGACCGGTGGCTCAGATTCCGCAGAGACCAGGTCTCCCTCGAGCTGCCCTCCCTTCTCCCCGAGTCCCAGCCGCGCTCAGAGACGAGGGTCAGCCTTCGGGGAGGCTGCGCTGTGCCCTCAAGCAGAATCAAGCCCGAGCAAGGGTGGGCAGCCCCCTGGTCCCGCCCTACTCCACGGGGTGAGTCCTCCAGCCTGACGCGCATCAGGGAGGCAATGATCCGTGAAGGGTTCGTTTGCTGATCTTATTACCTAAATCGAAAGGGATTTTGTAGCATCAGTAACACGCCTGTGCGATTTCCCGGTCGCCCTGAAGGCCTGCCACTCCCCCAGCCCTGCCAGCTGCTGCCCCCGGGCGGCGCGGCCACGAGGACGAGGCACAGGTGGACCCATGTCCTGCACATGGGCGAGGGCAGGACAGGCTGTCTGTGCGGGCTCCGGGAGGGCTCACCTGATGCCTTTGTTCTGCGCGACATTGTGCTGGGACAGCCTCGACACCGCCGAGATGACCTGGGGGACGAAAAGACAGCGTCACTTCACAGGAAAAGTGCTGCGAAGACAGGCCTGCTGGCTGGCCCATTCACGCTGGCATAAACTCAGCCGACCACTCTAGACTAGATGCCCATCTATCGCCGGCCAGCCTGGCACTAAGTGCCGCAAGGGGCCCAGGCGCGCCGCCCCACCCTACCACCTCCTGGACTGGCCTTCGCCTTCGCCCTGAGCTGCGTCCCACCCAGAGGAGGGGCTGCCGTGGGGGCGGCTGCCGGTCCTGAGGGAGATCACGCTCGCTGGGGCTCCTCCCAGGCTGCTGCTCCTGCAGTTACACTGATTGCACAGCTGTTCACGGCCGGCGCGGACCCGCCTCAGACACGGGAGACTGGCCCAGACGGATCAGCGACTTGTCCAAAGCCGCACAGCCTGGGCACGGCGGGGCTGAAATGTCCCGCCACCTGCTGCTGCCCTGCAGCCCTCCCCCCCGCCCTCCTGTGACTTTACACAGACGCCTGGCTCCCCGGGATCTGCATGCAGAGGGGCCGCAGTAGCAACGCAGGCCCACAGACTTGTCAAAACAGAGCCCGGGACGCTGGGCCGTAGCTCCTCCACCCCTGCCCCGGCCCCCATCCTGCTGTGTGTCCCGGCAGCCCCTCCAGACGACGCGAGCCCCAGAACCCAGCCTCCAGAGACCCGCAGACCTCCAAGCCTCTGCGGAAGCTCTGAAGGGAGCTGGGAGCATGGGGCCGGCACAGATGCAGCAAACGGGAGCCGACGGGACGCAGGCGGCGCACGCTGAGGGCGCACGCGCAGCCTGAGCACCGCGAGCATGTGCCTTTGTGTGTCTGCGTGCGGTCTGCATGCGTGCGTGTAAGTGCGCATGAGTGGGAGTGCGTGCCTGTGTGATCCCAGTGTGTGCGGACAGGACACACCGAAAACCGTGGGGACCACTTGCTCTGTTTAGATGCCATCTGCTGGTGCTGGTGCCCCAGGGCCCTCGCATGCGGTCCTCACCCCTGCGGGCTGGCGTGCGTGCACAGTTGGGGGACAGGAATGATGAGACTGGGTCACTGGCCCAGAGCCCCCCCGCTGGGACACACGCCAGCTCCCCTTTAGGCTTTTTTCCTTCCAGTGGCAATTTTTGAAAGGGGGGCTGACACCCCAAAGCGCACAGAGGGGCCTTTCTCAGAAGGCGCGCCGCAGACTGGGCTGAGCGCTGGGCGCTGTCTTCGGGGGGGCTCTGTCTCGGGACCGCACCCACAGAAGGCGTGAGGCTGCGCTGACAGGTCTCTCTGTTTCCCCAGACAAGACTCTGCGGGCTGCTGGTGCTGAGGCCGGCCCGGCTCCCACACTGCCCACAAGGGGCCTTTCACAGACCCTCGGCGTCGGGGCCTCTGTGTGCTTAGGACGAAATTAAAGCGGTATCGCTGTGTGTTCCCAGAGTCCTCCGGTGGGACAGGGGCCCAAGCGCTGCGTAATGACGGGAAACAGGAGCACCTCTCCGTCCCCCTGCCGGACACGGGCAGGCACTGCCAAGCGGCACTCGGCCCCCGCAAGCCAGACGCAGGCGGAGCCCCCCGCAGAGTCGGCACAGGGAACCGGCGGTGGGTCCGTGTTGGCCCGGGCATCACTGCACCCACCGCGAGTTCATGCCAAGGAGGCATTTCACACAGGAAGGCAGACACCGAGCTGGCCCAGCACTGCGGACTAATCACTCATCCAGAGGCCTGAGCGAGAGCTGCGGGTCCTGGACCCTCGGCCGGGGCTGGCACCGGCGCCCACGCACCTGCAGACCCGGGGGCCGTGGGGACAGGGTGGGCCTGGACACTGGTTGGAAATCTGTGCGTATGAGAATGTTGCGGAGAGACAGACCTCATGTCCCAGCAACCGCTCGAAGCGGCCGGGACGCCCACCGCAGATAAGAAGCGGTCCCCGCCCAGGTCCCCATCAGCTGGGCTCGGCGGGGCAGGGGCTCCAGGAGGCGCTGTGGGGCGGCATCCTGGACGGAGCACCCAGGGGCTCGCTGCAGCCGGGCCGCACATTGGCCACAGCTCAGCCGCCGACAAGAGGGTCCCAGAAGAATAAAGGCGGGCAGGCCCGGCAGCGGCACTTGAGCCGCAGACTGTGTGGAGGGAACTGGCCAACACTGAGGCTCCTGATCAACAACGCCTAAGGGACAGAGAAGTGTGAACGCCTCCGAGACACGGTCTAGCACTCAGAAATGTGAGCAAATACCATTCAGACAGTCCGTGAAATGTCAACGGTGACGGCCCCTGGGTCGTGGGACTCTCCTCCCTGCTTGACAGCATGTGACAGCTGCACCCGGAGCAGACTGACACCAGGGACGTGGCGTCAAAGGATGCGTCTGCTTGAGTGTCCCCTTCTGCGAGTGCCGGCCCGACCTGCATTCTCGTCAATAAACACACCAAACTAAAGGGGCCAACTCTGCGCCTCGACGGGGACACCAGCACCAGCTGCCCCCAACATGCTGCGGCCCACAGACGGGCCCTGAGACACCATGTCCCCGCCCCCAGCCAGAGCCGAGGCACAGGCCCCACTCAAGCTGCAGCCAGGATGCAAGGGAACCCTCGCTCCTGGGGCGCAAGGGGTGCTTCCTTCAGGAGACGGGACCTACTGGAAATCTAGCAGCACATGACATCATGCCTTTGACCTTTGTACTCTGTGCCTGGCACAGGGATGTCACCAGGAAAATGTTGTCACAGGTGGGTAGATACATGGATGCATAGAAGTGTGAATGGAAGAGGGGAAGAAAGGGAGAGAGGGAAGGAGGATGGATGGATGGATGGATGGATGGATGGAAGGAAGGAGGATGGATGAGTAGATGGTTGGGTGGATGAATGGTTGGATGGACGGCCGAACAAACAAAGGATGGATGGGTGGAAAAGGAAGGATAGGTGGGTGGATAGATGAGTGAGTGGGTAGGTGGGCAGATAGATGAGAGGATGGTTGGATGGATGATAGATGGAAGGAAGGAAGGAAAGAAGAGTAGATGAATTAGTAGACGGATGGATGGGGAGATGGTGGATGAATGGTAGATGGGTGGCTGGATGGTAGATGGATGGGTGGATGGATAGATGGGTGGATGGATGGGTGGGTGGGTGGATGGTGGGTGGGTGGTGGATAGATGGGTGGACGGATAGATGGATGGTTGGATGGATGAGTCCACAAACAGATGGACAATTAGGATCAGCAGCAAATATTCCAATGAGAACTTGTCCCTCAATCGCCACCTCTTAACAGAGTGTGAGCAGCCATTTACCTACTCTGCCCCGGGTCATGTCCCAGGGCCGGGGAAGGGATGGTGAATGGTTGATATGAGCAACTAAATAAAATAAATAAAATGCTTCTTCCTCCTCTCTCTGCCTGTCTGCCTACCTACGTTCACTCCTGCTTCACCTTTCTGAGAAAAGAAAAAGAAGAATAAGGCCCTTGCCCCAGGTCACTCAGCTGTAGGTGGCCGACTTCGGACTAAACCCGGGTGTCTGACCCAAGTCTGGGCTTCAATCAGATGTGTCAGAGCCCCATGGAGCCTGAGCTGACATGCCCTGGCCTCTCCTGCAGGTACCAACGTCCACCCGGTGGATGGGCGCAGATGTCCGGCGGACCCTGCAGGCCTGGCCCACACGCCTCCCTCCCCCAGGCAACCTCTAACACTCCTCACCACAAGCAGCAAAGGCACCACTGGCTTGGGTTCCGGGCGGTCTCGTGGGGCCGAGGGCACACAGGCACCTGCACACAGCCCCCCGGGTGCTCCACGGCTTCAGTCACAGCTCGGCCTTCTCCCCGAAGAATGTGAAGCCTGGACACAATCCACCTTTAAAAGGGAAATCGGAGCCTCAGGGGGCCTGGGGCTTCTCCGCTGGCCTGTCAGGCCTGCTGGTCAGAGGCCTCCGACAGACTCCCTGGGGCTGTGCTAGGAATCAGTATGCAGGTGCAGACCCAGGCCCTCCTTATCAGCCGCTACCAGCATCTGGAAACACAGCAGCTGCGGGGCCAAATGGCAGGGCCGCGAAACTCATTTGAATAAGTTGCCTGGAAACTCTCTTATCTGCCTGGGAAATCCACGCGAAGCCTCTGCAGGCTCAGAAGCAAATCATTATAAACTGCTGCTCCCGCTCAGCACTGCCCTTCTGTTTTCTCCTTTTCTCACGGGAGCAAGGTCAGAAGAAACCTGGGCTGCTGCTTTCAGCCTGACAAGCGGCGGAGGAGGAGTGATTAATCACAGGGAGCGGCCAGGGGCTCCCGAGGAGGCTTAGCGGGGCGGGCGCTGCTGTTTCCTCCAGGGGGCTGAAGGCGCAGGAGACTTCGAGCAGGAATCCAAGAGGGAGCGGGAGCCTGGCAGCAAGTTTGCAGGGGATGCAAGGAAGGAGGCGCCGGTGCGGTGCTTGGGGGCGAGGTCGGAACCGGAAAGTCACTCAGGAGGGAGGGAAAAGGCAGGGTGGGAAAGCAAAGCTGGCGGCGCGCAGAGCGGCCCGCTTCTCTCTGTGCCAACCCGAGCTTTCGGGTGTGAAGCCGGACCCGGGGTGCTTCTCTGCTCTCCATGGATCGGGGTCAAGATTCTCATGTTGTGGTGCCTTATACCCTGTCAGTGCTTCATTGTTGCACAGATGGATGGGACAATGGATGAACCAACGGACAGATAGATGGATGAGTGGATGGTGGGTGGGTGAGGATGATGGAAGGTCCACGGTGGATGGATGGGTGGGTGGTGGATGCACGCACGGGTGGATGGATGGGTGAGTAGGTAAAGGGATAAATAGATGGTTGGATGAATAGACAGATAAATAAAGAATGGCAGATGAGTGGATGGATGGTAAATGAATGGCTGGTATAAATGAATGGAGGAATCGGTGAGGAATGAACACCCATTCTACAGCGGCCCCATGCCCCTCTGCCCACAGCATGCCTCTTCAGTGGATTCTGAGCACCTAACAGGCCCTCGGCTCTAGGCCTGTGTCCTTCTATTCACAACCACGGGGCAACGCTGACCTGGTTTACAAGTGAAGCTCAGACAGGTATCAGAGGGAACCAACGTCTCACATTTGACCACATTGGAGCTGTGCTCCCAACCATATAGGAAACCACACAAGAGCAAAGGCTAAACCTCTGTCCCAGACACCTCTCAGGGCCAGGAGACAGCGTGGGCAATTCCCTGCCCAAAGCAGGACGGCTCTGTGGCCCTTGCTAAGTGTCTGGTCCCCACACTGGCCTTCACTCTCCCTCCAGAAGCAAAAGGCTGGGCTGGAGCCCCCAGCGTGGCTCGCGCCTGGGTCCTGGGCCAAGTCCCGGGCACAGGGCAGATCAAAGGGCCCAGTGAGGCGTCACGAGGCGGGGCAGAAGGCAGGGCACCGCCACAAACTGGACACTGGCCAGGGCCAGGGGCACGGCGGCGGGCAGACACGGCCCAGTGTGCGTGGTGCCGAGCCCAGCCCTGCCCTCCACAGCCTGCAAGGAAGGAAGCTCGCACCCGATCAGTGGCAGGAGGCTGAAACCCGGGGTGCAGCGACATGCCCGGGCCAGACACAAGGGGCTGGAGGAGGACTGAGCCTGCTGTCTGCAGGGCGTGACAAGGGAGGCTGTTCGAACATCACAGTGGCCTGTCCCTTCCAGGAAGCACTCCATCGGGCTTCCAGAGGCTTCTTCAGACAGAGTCAGGGCTCACGGAGGCAGGTGGAAGAGGGCAGGGTGGAAAGAACATAGAACCTCCAATGGAGTCATCAGCAAGTGCCCGCTCTGTGCTGGCCACGCTGCAGAAGCTATTCTAACGACCTAGTGATCACGAGTAAGACAAGGGAGATACACAACCGGACAAAACACTGAGACCAGGGCCTAAGTCCCAAAGCTGCCTCAGATCATCGCAGACACTCCCGCCAGCCTAGTGTCCTCTCTGGAATAAGGGGTGCACGTCCCAGCGATATGGCAGAAACGCACGGCCGCCACCCTCTGTGCTGCAGCCGCGGCGACATCGCCATGATCAGGGCTCGTCCGGCTGAGCCAGAGCAGCCAGAGGCTGTCTTCACACGTGCCCTGAGCAGCCCAGCCTATCCAAAGGCTCTGGCCCTCAAGAAGACACTGTCTGACTGAGAAACGCCAGGTCCCTCAGGACAGCCTACTGTCCCCTGCTTTGACATCAGGACAAAGGTTCTGTGGCCTTAGGAGAGGATCACAGAGCCTGATCTGCTGCTCTGACCTGCAAGGTTTGCAGGGATCGAGCAGGAAGCTTAAAATCCTTAGTGGACACAGACAAGCGGCCGGCCGTCCAGCTCCAGTTTACAGATGGGAAGCCCGGATCCCTGCAGGGGAGGTGCCGGAATGCGCCAGCATCTCCAGGAACTTCTGCACAGAACTGGTCTCGAAGCGGGCAGGGCAGCCGGGGCACAAGGCCCTCGCTGTCCAGGCCTGCTTCTTGCCTGACCTCTGTCAGGTCTGTCCCATCCTAGTCCTTCAAGCCCCTCTGGTCACCTCTGTCCTCCCATTTGACAGAGGAATAGCTGAGCCTGAGGGTTTCCACGTGCCGGTGGGGGCCAGCAGTTCACCGGATGCCTGCTGGGCACAGCCACACAGACGGATCCAAACCCCGTCTCCAGGCACCCAGGATAGGGCTACTCAGCGGTCCAGAGGCCAGGAAGCCCACCCACCTGCCGCGCGGGCTGGGGGCCGGTTCGGTCCCTCACCGAGGGGACCGCGGGCTGCCCTCCGCCCCAGCACGCCCTCCCTGTGACCACAGCGCAGGGCGGGGCTGCAGGCAGGAGCCCAGAGTCGGCTCCCCGCTGGCTGGAAAGCGGGGCCAGGTGTGCCTGGCCCGTAGGAGGTCCCCAGGGCTGGGCTGCCCAAAGAGGAAGCAGTCTTCCTCTGAATGAGACAGTCTGCTGCCCCAGGTGTGAGTCACTGCCCCCAAGGCACAGGAATCCCAAAGGCAGCACAGGCATCCCGCCAGCCCGGATGCCACCGGCGCCACGCAGCGGGGTGCTGGGCGCAGCGGAAGGCACAGTCCTGGCTTCCTCTGAAGCCACGCTGGCACCCCAGGAGCCTGTGTCCGGATAGGGTCTGGGCTTGCCCCACGCCCCCATCCTGCCTCTCCCGTGAGGGTGATGGTGCCCTCCCTCAGCTCGCACGGCACGGCCCCAAGTCTGGAGGGGCTCCTGCGGGGGGAGGGCGTCCCTTTCCCAGGTGAGGAGCCTGGAGTCCCAACAGGTGAGCTCACTCACCAGGGACCCTCTCCGAGACTGCACCCCACCTGTGTGACCAAGTGGAAGCCACCCCACCTTAGGTTTTGAAACAATTTTCCCTCCCCATCCTCGGGGTGCAGTTGCAGGTACTGCAGCTGGGACCCTGGTGCTGGGGCGCACAGTTCCAACGTGCTGAGTCACAGCCCTGAGGCTGATGACCCCCAGGCCCCAGAACTCGCCGGCTCACTAGCCAAATTGTGCAAGGCTGCTGGGTAACAGCCGGGACTGAGCTCAGAGTAGAGCTGCCTCGAATGGGCTGTGGTACAACTGAGCCTGACCTCTGGTCCCCAGACTGACCCCTCACCCCAGCCTAACCGGTGGACTCTAGCCTGGCCCCTGGTCCCAGGCTGACCCCTGGCCTCCAGCTTGGTCTCTGGTCCCCAAACTGAATCCTGGCCCCCATCCTGACCCCTGACTCTCAGCTTGGCCCCTGGCCCCCAGCCTGACCTCTGGTCCCCAACCTGACCCCTGGCCTCCAGCTTGGTCCCTGGTCCCTGACCTTTGCTGTCAGCCTGACCCCTGGCCCCGACCTGACCCTTGCTGTCAGCCTGACCCCTGGCCCCCACCTGACCCTTGCTGTCAGCCTGGCACTAGCTTCAGAGGCTATCGCCTACTCACTGAAGCCTCCCTAGGGTCAGTGTTCCTGGATCCTGGGGCGATGAAGAGACAGGTGGGAGGCACCCGCACACGGCAGGGAGCGGGTGACTCTGGACAGCCTGATCGCTGCCCACGGCCGCAGCTGGGAAGCCACTGGAGAACTGCCCCTGTGCCGTGTCGGAGACTCGCCGGGACCTGGGCCGGCGTCTGGCTGCAAGCCCTGCCTCATGGCATCAAACTCCCGCGCGGAGGTCCTTGCCGGGGGGCCTCAGCTGCTCGCCCGAGTCAGGCTGATTTAACAGAAGGGCGCAGACAGCGCCTCTTACATCCCGGCACCGAGTTTCCAGACCCACGCTGCGTCCTCAGCGCAGACTTCTCACGCAGTCGGCAAGCACGACACTGCACTCAGAAGGCCGAGACCTCACCGGCTCTGGGACACAGGTGCCTGGCTCGCTGGCAGTCGTGGCCGCCGGCACCCCAGGGGTTCCCTCCCACTGCCCCCTGGAGAAGGACGGCGCAGGACCTGGTGCAGCCGGGCGGGGCCCCTCAGGGTCCGTGATCTCCCCGCCCCAGTCATTCAGGGGGCTACGGGCCGGACATCCTGCTCCCCGCTGCTTGTCTGGGAGGCCCTGAGCGCACATGGAGCTGCAGGTCCTGAGGGTGGAGCCGTGACGGGTCAGTGTCTCACCAGAGAGACACCCGGGCCTGCCCACCTCTGACTCCCAAGCAGGCCTTGCGCCTCAGCCTGTCTTTGGCCCCCAGAGGCTCTGACCCCGGGCAGGCCAGCTCCTCCCACCAACAGTGGGGCTGGAAAAGGACGTTCCCATCAAGACACCTCCAAGAGCCCCGGACCTGGTCCGAGCCTCGTCCACGAATGGCCAGGCAGGCGGGCAGGGTGACCTGACCAGCCCCTCTGTGTGTGTGGGTGGTCCTCACCCCCAGGTCCTCTGATAGGAAGGGAGCTCGCCGGCAGGTCTGTGCAAGGGACCCACCTGCTAAGTGACCCGGGGACACAGCTGCCAATGGGGACACGTTCTGCACTGGGCTCCGCGGCATCCCTGACGACAGCCTGCTAAGGACGCCCCCACTCCTCAGCTCACCCCGGAGGTGCCGGCAGGGAAGCAGGGCCTTGGCTCGCGAGCAGCAGCGGGAGGGGTGACACGAGGGTGTGGTCAAGCCAAGGCAGAGGCCTTGGGGAGACGCCTCCTGTCTACAGGGTCACAGAGAGCAGGCCTGCCTTTCCCGCCAGGGAGGGGCTCCGGGCAGCTGGACCGCGGCTGAGGACTGCGGGCGGGAGCCTCGCCAGAGTGGCCTGAGGCCCAGGCCCACTCAGAGGACTTGGACGGGGGGGCGGGGCCGTCTGTCCTCCTCCTGCGGGAAGTGACCTGCTCAGCCCAGAAAGGCCTCCGGGACTTGTAGAGAAACCAACTGCTGGATGCAGACAAGGTTGGGCAGGGCAGGGTGGGGACGCGGACAAGGCCTCGGCAGCTGCCGGGGCCGGACCACCCACTGTCACCAGGACAGGCCCAGGAGGCAGCCAGGCTTCACCAAGATGGGCCTCTGGGTCCTTCCAACCCCTCTCTCTAAAGGGCCACCACCTGCCAGACCCCTGGCTGTCCAGACACACACCTGATCCCTCCCACAGCTCTGGGCGCCTCGGAGCCTCACTGCTCCGGGAAGGTCAGGGGGCCGAGGCAGGATCGCTATGGCGCCCTGGGGAGGGGCGTGCAGCAGAGCCCCACCTACCCCCGTCCAGCCTCGGGCTCCGCTCTCCCCTTCCTTACCCATTACGTCCCAGAGACCCCAAGGAAAGGGGCTCCCAGGGCCACCGGTGTGGGGGTGACAGCCCCGCGGCCCCACTTCCCCACCAGGATGGCGTCTAGACAAGGCTGTCAGAGGCCAGGCTGAAGGAGCAACCAGCCCAGCTGAACACCTGACCCGAGTCCCCCAACCTGACGGGCTGAGGAAGGTGCTGGAACGTCCGCCTAGAGGGAGCACGGTCAGACCCGGCTCAGGCCCCAGCCGCACCCCCATGGCCCACTGCCAAGGGGTGAGCACGCGGGGCTCCCTGTGGGGTCCCAGGAGGTGGAAGTGGGGCGAGGCCCTGAGCACCCAGGAAGGCTGACAGGTGGACAAAGGCCTCCCAGCCCGACCATCCTCCCTCAAAGCGGGGTGGTCCCAGCAGGGAAGACAGTCCCGACAGACGCCTTGCAAATGCTCTGCTGGTCTGGGGGTCGGTCACAGAGGACAGATAACGTGTGAGCCACTCGGGAGGCTGGCAGGCAGGTCAGGCAAAGGTGGGTGGAGGAGGGACCGTGAACGGGACAGTTTGGAAGACCAGAGCCGCTCTGGAGACAGAAGTGACCGAGACCCCTTGACCAGGGCCCCTCGACCCTCTTTCCGCGAGGCCTCCCCTCTGAGCCGGCGAGACGCCTGCTGAGTCAGGCCAGGCCATCCTGCCCTCTGGGTCCGCTGGGGTCCCCGGCAGCCCGGGCTGCCTGCAGTCGAGACACCGTATTGGGTCTGACCGGGACCCCTGAGGCCCCCCAAGGCCCCCGCCCACGCTCGCCGCGCTGCCCTCTGTCCACACCGCACGGAGCTGAGGTCTCCTCCCTCCTGCCACTGTCCTTTGCAAAAGGCGCCCTGTGACCGGGTAGGAAGTTGGGGCCCGGTGACCCTGGCCATCCAGCTCATCGGTTCATAGAAACTGTGACCCAGTCACAGGCAAGCTCAGCTGGAGACACAGAAGCCTGCCTTCCCGAGGCCTGTGACTGGCGAGCGCCACGGCTGTCTGGGCCTCACTTCCCACGCTGTCCCTCCAGCCCACAGGGCGGTGAGCCTTCAGTGGGGAGGTGGCTCGGAGACAGCACGTCCCCACGTCCCCGCTGGGCGCCCCGGTGACAGACCTGCTGTCCTTCCACTGACGTCCTGTTCCCCAGTCTTGGGGCCGGGAGCCGCGGGCTGGCTCCGGGGACGCTCTCAGGATCGCCTGCAGCTCGGGTTGTCCGGCGGGCCGGAGGGGACGCACAGCGCACACACAGGCTTAGAGACGGCGGAGAACTGGGCCTGTCTGACCACAGACCAGCCCTGCGCGTATGAGCACACAACTGCGCCGCAGCCCGAGTTTCCTGAACGGAGGCCAAGGCCACGGGCCCCTCTGCCCACCAGTCTGGGGACCCCAGGCGCCCATCTGGATCAGAGCAGCTTGGGAGGAGTTGCTGTGCCCATCAGGCCGTCCGAGAACAGGGCAGGCTCCTCCGGCCTCCGCATCTCCCGGCCAGGCCGCACTGCGCAAGGTGAGACCTGCGGCCTCCGTGTCAACGCTGAACAAACCGGATTTTACCCCACTTAGTACCATTAGCCTGAGCGAGCTGACGCGTCCTGGGGGCATCCTCCGATCATCCGGCTTCCCGAGAGTTAACATCTGATTTCCAGACCCTGCACAGCTGCCGTCCGCGAGGTGAGCTCCATACACCCTTCAACGCCTCCTTTGCAGGCAGACGCGTCCCAGAGAAAGGCGCAAGGCCTGCAGAGAAGGTTAGCCCTTGGCAGCTGAGGGACACCGTCCCCAGGAGAATCCTCCCCCCGGGCCCTCCCCAGTAAGGGCAGCGGCCAGAGGCCGGCCGAGGGCGAGCAGGACCTAGGCCCTGATTCGGAGGGGCTCAGCCAGGATCGACCGCTCTGCCCACACTCTGGGAGCAGAGGCACAGAAGGCGAAGCCTCGATCAAGGTCACGCACCTAAAACCACTGAAGAGGCGCCCCCGGTTGGCCTAGTGGTTAAGTCCACCGGACACAGTCCACTTCCATCTCAAGGACGGGGCTCGACGCCCGGGGCTTGAGAGGGAAGCTAGATGGACAACTAAATAAAAATAAATAAGTGTTTCTCCCTCCGCTCTCTTCCTGCCTCTGCTCACCTTCATTCCTGCTGCACCTGTCCTAGAAAACAAACACAGAAGGAAGGCCTAGAAGAATGACCACGTGACCCTGGACACAGCCCTCGTTCCTGACCCAGGAAGTTGTAAAAACTGTGTCCCTCCCCGCGGTGACGTGCTGGGGACAGAAGGGGCCTGGCAGTCCCCTGACAAGGAAAAGCTCACGGATTTCTTGATAGCACATTTCATTTTGAAAAAACGCACTTCCTTCCTTTTCTCTCCCCGTCACTCCCAGCAGGGCTTCCAAACCCGTGGGCGCGTTAGCAACGACGTTTAACACCGGTCAGGCTGGGACCCGCAGTCCCCATGAATGACACATGGCCCAGCGGCCACCCCAGGAGGACCCCACTGATTCTTAACTCTGCGTGTGTCCCTGGGGAGCTGTGTCCCCGGGGAATGAGCCGCCGCTAACTAAGGGATGGGGGTGAGGCCGCGAGGGGTCCTGAGGGCAGCGCGCGGTGCGGCTGTGCGCTCAGGCTGGGGGGAAGCCAGGGTGTGACCAGAGCGGGCGCCAGGCACGTCGTTCTCTGCAGACTCAGGCCGGCTGGCCTCACAAGGTGCGTGTGCCTCGGTCTCCCCGCATGTCACGAAGGCTGAGGTACGGCCAGGCCCACCTGCCTGCCAGGTGCATGCGGACAGAGGCCGGCTCCCACTCCCACATGGCACCTGCCGTCGGTTTCGCTGACCGGCCTTCCTGGGAGCAGGAGCGGGGACAAGGGCATCCCGGCTCCATTCTCACAGACCTGTCCCAGCTTCCCGGCTTCCACGAGCCCGTGGGCAGCACCCAGGTGCCCAAGGCGGCCTCTCCTCCCACGTGGAGAGCTCTCTGGACACAGGGCGACGCCTCACACCAGGACCAGGCCTCTCGGACCAGGAGACTTGTGCCACGTTCAGATCAGGAGCCTTGGCGTGAGCAGTCCTGTACGATCACCCGGTGCCCCGGACACGGGACTCCTGCCCACCATCCTCGGCGTCCTCATCACAGGGGCCATGCAGAGGTGAGGCAGGGGTGGATGAGGAGGACGAGGGTCAGGGAAGACGAGTGGAGAGCGGGGAGGGGCGAGGGCGGGCGGGGCAGGAGGCCTGTCTGGGTGGGAACGGGGTGGGGGCCGCAAGGGAGGGAGAGGGGGCGGTGCTGGGTGTCAGCAGCAGCTTCACACCACAGGCCGCGCATTCGCTCGCCCCGCACTGGCCACGGTCACTGCAGAGCCAGGCAGTGCCCCCAGGCTCCCGCTGCTGCACACCCACGGGCACCTCACAGGGAGCCGTGCGGACAGGAGGGAGGGACACTGGTCTGCAGCTGCTGCCAGGGACCGGGGGCGTTCGGAACCCACTGGCGACTAGGACAGGCCACTGAGCAGAGGGGCTGAGGGGTCACCAGAGGTCAGCCCTCCTGCTCTCCAGGCAGTCTGACCCAAGGCCTCCATCCGCAGAGAGTCAGGGGAGGTCGGGCGTCCCACAGAACTGCCCAGGGGCTGACTGTCCACGGGGAAGGAAAGGGCCCGTGACCTGGAGCCCAGGGACATAGGATCGGCCCCACCCCAGGTTTAAACATCAACATGGGGACAGAAAGTACAGGAGATGCTGGTCTTGCAGCTGTCGGAAGGAGGGGACAGTGCTCTAGGAACGTGGGTGTGCAGAGAGGGGGCTGCTAAAGGGTGCAACTGTGGAGATGAGGAGGCGGCCAGGGAGGGTGGGACACGAGTCCAGTGACAGGTGTGGGTCTAGGACAGGAGAGAGCAGCATCGAAGCTGCCCGGAGCCAGGCTGTGAGAACAGACATGGGGATGGGATGGGGCGGGACGTGATGGGACGGGACAGGATGGGATGGGGAGGGACGGGACAGGATGGGACGGGACGGGGTGGGATGGGACAGGACAGTGCACAGGTTTCTCATTTCAAAGGAGTGGGGTGGACCACGGTGTGTCTGACTTTCTGCCACTTTTGTCGATACTGACTTGACGGGGAAGAGAACTAACAAAACACGAGCATGCTGGCCCAGGTGCCCACCAGCAGGGGACTCGCTGAGTGACCCACCGGCCAGCGAGCGCTCCGGGGCATCAGGACAAGACCCCAGACACAGAGCAGCACTGGGCGGGGGTCTCTGGTGGGGACGGGCTTCTGCTTAGCTCAGAGACAGTCTTCCAGGGCCAGACGGCGTGGGGACCTGGATGGCTTGGGGACCTGGATGGCTTGGGGGCCTGGACGGCGAGGGGCCGGGACGGCG
>RJWH01008492.1:0-29970 GCA_004363575.1 Solenodon paradoxus
AAGGAGATGGGATGGACTAAGAAAAGTCACTTCGGTAGCCCCCCTCATTGCCAGGTCTATACCAAAGAGTCCTTAGCAGTTGAATTGCGAGTAGCCAGAAGCTCTAAATACAGCGCTTGGGTCGTCTGCCCCCATCCTCACCCCTCGATCGTGCTTCCACAAGAGGATAGGAATATCCTGAGGATATGGTCAGACACAGCTTAGTAATTTACTTAAAAAGCCAGGGTAGCTGTGGGCTGGAGGAGTTTGGCTAGCAAGTATGTATTCGAAGACCTGGCTTTCTTAAGAGGCTAAAGTGTTCTTTTAGCTCCCCTCCCCCAAGCCTGCTCTTTTTGCAGGTACTTGGCTAAGAAAAACAACCCTTTCTCTTTACTTTGTGTCTGTGGGAATAAACTGGCCTTAGGTAAATAGAGCTAAATTATAAATGGGAAGTATTTCCCTAGGACTCCTCCTAAGCCGTTTTTTTGCCACCTTGCAGGTAATACTACCTCAGGGCCCTCTTCTTCAGGACCTAGGTTCTGCTTAATGCACTTATTCACATTCCAGTAGCTCTAGCCACAATCGGGCATAGCCAGTACCCAGAAAGGCTTTTGGTTAAAAACGAAAAACTCTTTAAGCAAAAACTAGCAATAGCTTTGTAGCCAGAATTTGGCTGTCTGCCTGAACTCCTACAGTTAAACATTTACCATAATTGGTTGATGTTTAAAGGCCTCGAATCTAGGCGAAAAATCCGATGAACAAGGGATTTATTACATTATTGTGGACACTGCCTTACCTTCCATATTTTCTGTATTATCTATTCATGTATGTTTAATTTTGTCATTTCATGAGGCTGCCTTCGGGTTATGTTCATGGAAATGTTTGCTGGGCACAGCATGTGTACAGAGATGCACATGCAATATTTAAATACATATTTTATTAGATACGTGTATATAGGCATATTTCTTTATGACCTTGGTAAATATTACCTCTTTCAGTAAGAATCTTTTCTCCACCCTCACTCTTCATTGCCCTGAAAAATTTCATCTTCTTTCTTTGAAAAAAAAGCTAGAGGCAGAAATCCAGTGGACAGCAGTGGTAAAATCTGCTATGTTCAATGTAAAATCCATTATGAAATAGCATTGCTTAAGGAAACACAGAAAGATCTATCCATAATAACATATGGATGTGTGCAGCCCCTCTTAGTAAGGTGAAATTTGTTTCCTCCATACGTAACAGCTGCAGTGTGTTAAAAAATCCCCCTACTGTTGTACATTTGAACAAAACAGATCCTGCTAATTAAGAACTCACATTTGCATTATATTGTATAATGCAATTTGAAAGTGGTAATGGATACCAAAACAAGTTGGCATTTATTCTAAATGCAAAGGATTCAGGAAGCTACAATATATTTTATCAAGATAGGTGAATTGTTTGTCCTTTACTATAAATGTTAACAAGATTCAATAGAACGAGCAAAAATTTTTTACTTGAAAATATAATGCACATTCCAAGTACTGGGAGAGCTGAAAAGGCCAGATTTGGACAGTAAATATCAGATGATTTAAATGCCTATTTTTATTCAACTTTAACAACTGTTCTAAGAGTTGGCTATATTGGACTGCAGTAACTGTGGAATGTTTTCTTCATATGTGTATGGAGACAGAAATCTGAAAACAAGTGCATCTGTAATATCAAAAATTGCAATTTATAATAGTGTTTGGAAACTGCGTGTGATTAATATCTAACTCATTCATATAAATGTATTCCTATATAAATGTTTTTAATATAAAATAGCTTGCTGCTTAAAATGTCAGTGCATACTCATAAAATAACATAAAGTAACAGTTTCCATGTTTTCTGCTGTTTTTGCTTTTGAAGTAATTTAAGGAAAAACAACCATCCTGTAGGCTTGCATGATCTTTTCTGTCCCCTAGAACTACACATGAGATCCATATAGAACAAAAGTAAACTACAGGAAATGCTAGCTTTAAAAAAATGAAAGTAAATTAAAAATAAACAAATATATGAATGAAAGTGTTAAGAAAACCCCAATACTATTTTTGGCAGTTGGAAGAAAAATAAAGTCAATGTTCTTCCAAAATATATGAATGCAAACATTGTAAGATGGATTTGCCTCACCCTTTTTCTACAAATGTTACACTGTACTTAATCTTGACTTTGCGAGGGTTACAAACTGGAATCCTAGGGCAATGCTGATATATGTCTCCCTCCTTCTGGACAAATCAAAAATTGCACCATGAGTTTCACCAAGCTCCTGGATATCCTTATTTCAAAAGAGAACTTAAGTCAATGAAACAGTACCGACCACAAATGAGTATAAAACCAACAAAATCAGTCCAAGTTAGAGGTCTTTCACTTTCATTGTGATCTTCATTTATTCTGATGTTTCTACAATCAAGTAAGTTTAAAAAAAACCCTTGGTTCCGTAAAGCTAAATATTTTTTGACTTTGCAATTTCTTAGAAATATTAATTACAGTAAAAAAGAATTGTGACGTAGAAGAGGGAAAGGGATATGGCATGTAGCATACCTCAAACATATTTGACAACAGAATCCTTTTTGTTTAATCATATGCACTTTGAGAAACCTTGTACTTGTTGCTAATTTATGTAAATTGTATGGAATTTAGGTGCTGATCACTATCTATCTAATAATATAGTAGTTATTATCTATTGAATGTCTCTTCTTACCCAGTTTGCCTCCAAAGAGTATTTCATTTAATACTCTGAACAAGACTTGAAGGGTGTGATTATTACATGGCTTTTAAAAAATGAGGTTCAAGGAAGTTAAGTAATTTTCTCAAAGTCCCTCAGTGAGGAAGTGACTCTCAAGACTGGACTCTAGGCCTTTGAGACCTTTTGTATATTCCACACTTCCTCATCCACAGAGGGATCAGGCACTTTTAACTTTGGAAGCATCACAGATTTCTCCCCAGAAGATAAACATCTGGGATGTAAATGAGAGTATTAATACTCACACTAGATAAATCAATAATGATCATGAAAAAAAACCAAAAAAAACAATTCACATCAATTATGCATAACAGGGTCTCTTAAATCAGCTAATTTTGCACTTTGGCAATAATGGACTTGTTCCATGTCTCCTGCTCTTTCAACCGTCATACCTGAGTTGATTCTGAACCTGTGATACTGTCTTGACTGTCCCTTATGAGAGATGATGGCTTTTGCTACTGCAAATGGAGCCATGTAAATTTGTAGTGTTCCTCCCTAAATCTATTCCAGAGTTTACAGACGAAAGACCTATTATCCAATAGTACACTGTGTGAATTGGAAGATACGAGATTACTTATTCATTTGTTTAAATTTTGTCAACTAATCTACCTTCCACGTTCCCCAGAACTACCTCTTTATATGATAGCTGGTAGAGTGGTAGCCTGAGTTCTTTTCCTTCAGAAACTAAAGTATCAGCTGCTCATGTATTAAAGACTGAGAAATCGAGACATTGACTGACTTTTCACAAGGTACCTCATTGACAAATAATTTCTGGAGGATTAATTTAAAAGAGTGTGTTGTTTTGAAGGCCCCTTTGTAACTTGGTCTCCTAATGAGTACTTGTTCATATGGCTCCTTGATATCACCTATATTCTCTGGAATATCACTTTTCTAAGCCACAGATGCTGACATAATAGTGTCTAATCTGTTTACCCATTTTCCTGTCTGAATATTCTTTAACGTAAAGAAATCTCATGTCTCTCATGCCCTAGCAAAAATTAGGACCCAGAAATAAGCTTCAACTGCCCTCAGACAACTCCAAGATAATAAAGATCATGAAATAAAACATGGGAAGTTAATAGCCAAACAATCTACTGGTGAGAATGCCTCCCATGGGCTGTACACATTCCATAACAACAGTGAAAGGCTTTTCAGAAAGGCAAAAAGATAATGACAAGCCTTCCATTTCTACCATGCTCAATCCTATCTGTGGAACCAGAGTATTCTCCCCAGTCCACAAGACATTTTACCTTTTGCAAAAATATTGAGGATCTTTTCCCCCCAATGCTTTCATAAGAGTATTATTTTTTCCTAGAATTTTAAACTTGAAACTTTCCCTTAAAATGAATAGTTTCCAGATCCTCCTCTATTGTTTTAGATATTCCTTTTGAACAATTTAAAATGTGGGTCAAAAATCAGGGCTGTAAAACAGGGCCGAAAAGGCATAACAGGAAGATGTGAGTTATGGTGTGACTATATCCCAATTACTATATGAAAAATAAAAGCTGTCCCTTACTGAGGCTCAACAGATGAGACAGATGAAAGGAGAACATCCGTATAAGCCAGTGCTATGTATCCGTGATTGACCACCTTCTTTTTTGGTTCAAATTGGAGCTTCTATTTCCCAGATTTGACTCAGTTTGCCTAATATCTACTCAGATAAGGTTTTCATGAGAAAACTGTCCTCAGTCGCATGCCAAAGGAAAAAATTATCATCACAGAGGGTTCTTGGTCTATTTGTTTTGTACATAGTATTCTTGTTAATCAAAGAATTTCAGCAGTTAAAGGGATGCTACAATTCTTAGGGTTAGCCACCCACAATCAGAGCTGAAATCCTATTCAGATGAACCCTCGGTGCTTAAATATACCCATGGTGGGGAGCTCACGAAGGGTAGAAGATTCACTGAATCTTCTAGAAAATTAGTTAGAGAATTGTTGAAATCTTTACTGTTTCGTAAATGTGAAAGAAGCATAAAAACAGACATTTGGAAGGAGATGGACTTGAGATAAAATGATTGCTTCACTCTTCAATAGCCTATGATTTAGGGCAGTTAATTTTGTGAGTATTTATTCCTCCTCTGAAAAAATGCACATGAAAACTCAATCTCCCTGAGTTTTGTGAAGATTAGCTAAAATCGTATTTAAAAAAAATAAAACAAGAAAAAACTCAAAACACCTACAATAGTGTCTTTCCTGCACAGAGAATTATTTCCTTCTATTCTCAAGTAGAATAGGCTTCTACATGTACAAAAAGCAAAAAATACAGGTGGTGTGTCCATTTCTGACCTGAGTCTAAGAATAATGAGTAGAAGAGAATGATGAAAGCATTCACTTGTTTTGCTTAACTTTCAATTATTTCAAAAGCTGGAAACTATTATTTTAAAAGAAATTTGTGTGTGCTTATACTTCTGGGTCTCCCTGAGTTCCTTTTATTTTCTGATTTCAATTACTGGTTTTAAATGTTAATTCCAAGAAAAACTTCTGTAAGAAGGGAGCATTACAACCGTTGTCGCTATTTTTTAAAGAAATGTACTAACCAGATGCTAGTCTGGAATCTCATCTTCTGTACCCCAGACCCACAAGAAGTGGAAGATATCGTTATTATAATACTATTTCTCAGAATGGCACTTGAGAAAAAATTCAAATATGTTTTCTGAAAGCCTATCACTGAATATCTTTTTCTGGGAAAATCGAAAGGCCGGAAGAAAATGTGACTTGTAGCATTACCTGTAATGTGTGAATAAAAGTTCAAGTGACTGAGGGACACACATTTCATCATTTTCTGTGTAGAAAACATGTACTTTTAGAAACTTAATATTCAAAGAACTAGCATTTTTCTAGTAATAGAATTATTTTGTCTTTAAGAATATAATACGCTGTTTTTAAAGAAAAGTGAATCAAATCTGACAGGATGTCTTGCAATTATACCCAGGATCACATTAGTGTGATAAATTATGTACAAATTAATTCAGTCTCAGTCCTCCAATAGCTATTCAGGCAGATGTATTGTCTATAGGTATGTATCAAGACAACTGTTTAGTGTATTTTCTTAGAATATTCATTTTTGGAAACAGTTAAGTTTAACTTATAATATTTGCATTCTATTTACATCTCCCTATAGTAAAAAGTTTTAATGTGAACAAATGTTCAAGTTATGAACTCTAACCAATGTATTTTCCACATACTTCAAGTTGCTGGGCATTTTACTTCTACATATAGCTGAAACTGTTCTATAAAATTTCATTTTTATTATCTTTATGGATGAAAGAATATCCAAAAAACCAAAACTTTAAGAGAGAAGTACTCAGGGCAATGAGAAAAATTACAAATGGACCATATAATGGCGACTCCTTTCATTTCGCTCCCTGTGTTTCAAGAGATGTGAGTTTCCTGAGCCTTGAAGGGAGAAGAGTCCTGTGGATAGTCTGATTTTTCTCCTTGAAAATCTGCCCTACATGAGAAATGGCAGGGCATTCTCATGTGGGCCCAGCGGTCTTCCAGATCATCCCTGCCTCTCCACAGAAGGCGAGCTTTTGGTCAAAAGCGCAGGAAACGCTACTCCCCGGTTTGAAAATTGGTGAATGGTCAGACTTGAGTTGGTTAGGTGGCCAGTTATGTCTTACAAAGTCAAAACCTAGAGCAAAGGTTGGAGATCTCTAAGATAACACTAACAGTTAAACTTAACATTTAATATGTTGACAACAAGATCTTCTATTTGGTTCATAAGAGTTTTTTTTTTTTTTTAAGTTGTAGGATTTTCTAGCAGAGAAATTTCTAAAAGGGGGATGTTTTGCTCTAAAAGAAGCTGAAACTCATTGGAAACTTTATAAAGAGATAATTTATTATATTATTTCCAGACAACAAAGGACTGGCAAGAACTGGTGATTAAGTAGATTTAGCTCAAGAGATAAATATTTTCAGTTCTCTTCTTCACTCATTATTAAATATTATTATATAAGGTATCTCCTATTCATTAGGGATTCTCCTTTTGTCATTTATTAAGACTAGTGGCAAGAACAGACTGGCCTAGAGGGGAAGAATGGATAAAGGAGAAGCAAATGACATTTCAGCATAGCCATGCGTATGATAAATTACACATATCTCTCAACTAGGTTTTTTTTCCACATTCAAATCATTACCCACTTCAAGTAATTACTTTTTGTTAACCAAGCATGTTCCTTCTTTTCCACTGACTGTAAAATCTGTATTAAATACATTTACATTCAGAGCTTTTCAGGAAAAAGGCAAATTTATCCTCATAGTTCCTAGAGAACCCCATTGTATTGTATACCACAGACACACATCTATAAAATAAAAACAAAGCAGTATCACTTCCTCTTCCCATCCCCATCCCAGTGGTTGACTTGATAGCTGTACTCCAAAAAAGCCAAAATGTATACTGAAAACAAATTAGTGTGTTTCATTCTACCTCTTGAAAGTAGAAAACTGCCTTTCACTTCAGCCTCCAAGAACTGTGAGTTTCAAGAACATATTAACTTTAGTTAAGACAACCTGACTGCAAATAATCTGCTCAACATAAAGTTTAGTTTATTTAAAGCATTTATTAAATGCCTCATATATCAGG
Source organism: Solenodon paradoxus (assembly GCA_004363575.1). Lineage (NCBI taxonomy): Eukaryota > Metazoa > Chordata > Mammalia > Eulipotyphla > Solenodontidae > Solenodon > Solenodon paradoxus. The sequence goes on from RJWH01008492.1 coordinate 7,320, forward strand.
CTTTGGAGCCAAGATGAAAGGCAGTGCCTCAGTCCTCCTAGATCTACTAGTTTAGTGATAAAGCACATGAGACTATGTTATAATAAACAATATTTGATAATGTATTCAAGAGAAATGTCCTTGATTCACTGAATGCTTACTTTAAGCTGTCCCAAATTTCTCACTTTTATTAAACATTGTGAAATACTAGAGTTTCAGACAATAATGGTATACTTCCATGGCACATATTCAAGGAAATTAAGAAAATCAGAACATTGCCTTCCATCAAATGGCAAGGTCAACAACTTGTATGTCCTTCTGGAGATGACACAATCCAAAACTTTGGGATTCCTCCAGAATATAGAGTCAAAATTTACTGTGTGCCAGGCATTTTTGGAAAGGATATTAACAGGAAATGTTCTATAAAATAAAAAAGTTATATCATTTGAAGGACCAGAAATTGAAATAACCAACATAACCAATGGAAAAACAATGAAAGAAAACACCAAAACAGTAAGAATCTTTGCAAATTTGATGTCCAAATTGTGAACCTTTCAAGAAAGAGGACATTAAAAAGTAACAGAAGCCCCTGTTGTTTTCAGGAGTTTGAACATTATATAGGTGTTAGGGACTTGGCTTTTCAAGTGAAACTGATGGTGATATTTAATAACTATGTAAGGATAATCAACTTATTTTCAGTAAGAGCGGCTGACAATAATAGCCTAAATATAAGCAGGTTGTTTGACTTTATTGCTTTTTGCCCTCATATACACAAATGTGCCACAAAATTTAAATGGGTCCTTTGAAAAGATACTTTTAAAAAGACAGGAATCTTTGAACAGTGGGTTCCTTTACATATGTATATATTTTTTGCCTGCTTTAGTAGGTCAAAACAGTAGACTTACTTCTTAGAGCCTTTTAGCCGTGGAACTCTACCTGAGCCTGACAGTGATGACCTCTGATTGTTGTTTATGGATGTCAAGAGACTTTACACCTGTTATGTTTTGGGTTTTTTTTTTTTTGCCCGGGTTTGCTCTGATTCTTTTTTCAAACATGGTATTTCATTTGTGCTGCTGCTCAGTCCATAATAATAAACAGTTCTTGAGGGAATGTCACATTTGAATTTGAGAAAAGATTCCATTAGAACTTCAGTTGTCATGATTTGCCTTTACTCTTTTCAGTTCTATTGCTTTACTGCATAAACAAACGCTGACCTGTCCCCACTAGCTCCTCCCCCAAAGGAAGAAAGAAGGAAAGACAGGAGACCAGCCATCCTCAAACATTTGGTTTTTGACATCTTCCTTTTCTATTCAATCGACTTGAGGTTTAATTGTTTCCAAAATTATTTGGGAGAATAAAAGCACATTTTCCCTGCTGTTGCTGCCGTATTAGTATTATTATTTGACTGATTTTCAGTTTATTACTCATTCATCTGGATCAGTGCCTGGACGTTTTCCCAGTGGTTTAATATGGAATATTATTTCTTTGGCCTTATCAAAGCTTAGCTCAAAACCATGTCTTTTTCCCTCATCTAAGAAGTTTCACAGATTTTTTTTTTTTACTGTAATGCTCAGTATGCTCATATATTAGCAGAATTTATACTATCAGAAACAGAGTAAAGCTTACTTGAATAAGGTCACACTAGTTGGTTAGTAGGAAACTAGGAAAGAACAAGAATAAACAATTTAAAGTCCTGAGTTTCAGTCAGATGCACTGAAATTTTTGTCTGACTCTATAAGGCAGGTAGCTATGATATAGTCATTATGAATTAAAATGGTTTGACGAATGCTGAAAGAAACTGGAAACAACTAACACTGTCAGGGTAGAGGGTAAAGTTGGGGCACTGATGGCAGGCTCAGCAAGTAATAAGGAAGGCTTGGGCCCCTTCTCTTTCCACCAAATTTGTAGTCTCCATCTGGCACTCCTATTGGCAAAACATCTCAGGAAACTATCCAACAAAGGAGAAATGTGGTTTGCAGAGTCCCAGGGCCAGTGCTCTAGAGCAGTGGGTGTGTGGACCTGAAAGTCCACGCTTTGGCTACTCAGTATCCATATCCATCCTCTGCACATCTTTAACTTCCCTACAACAAAGATGTTTTCTATCCTTTCTCCAAATGAGGATTCTTGCCCTTTACATCCAACACAATGACCAGGTTGTCATGATGTCCAGCTCTAGCTGATATTCTTTTATTTCTACCTAAAAATTATATAAAAACACACTCACAGTTAACTTCCAGAACAACCCTTACATAAAATAACAAAGGGAAAAGAGAAGCAATAAAAGAAATTTTGTCTGAAATTATACATATACACACAGACACATATTCGTGTGTATATAAATACATACATATATATATAGGTTGCTGCATGATATATGTTTATTTATATGCACACACACTAAAATCAGCATGAAATAAGCATAGCTGCTGCATATTTACTTCATATAACTACCTTCTTCCACTACCCTCTCGTGTTTCCTTGGTCTTGAGTCAGGACTCAACTAGTCACTGTTCTTTCCCTGTTACATTGATACAAAGCTTCATTCTTGAAGGCTTGGGAATCTTAATTTTTCTCTCCCCTTTGTGTACATTAGTTTCCCTTTTTATTGGTCATGAAGGTATTAAAAGCAACATGGAAGTATTAATAAGGCAGTTTCTAAATATAATGCCTTCTACTTCTATTGTGTAACAGCAACCAAAACTGTTTTTGGTAATCAGAGTTAGTATTCTGAGTTGGCAAAAGTATAGGTGGCAGCTGACTTTCATCGGCATATTGTTCAATAGTGTCATAGCTTACTAAACTACAACTCATTGATGCCAGTCTTCCAGATCTCTGGCTTCTTATGGCACAGGAGACAACACTGGTTGGACCTTGAGAAATGGCACGATGAGAGGCACCATTGGGTAGTAGCAAACATTGTCCTGGGCAGCCTAGTGGAAAATGTGGTGATTTCAGCAGATTGATTTTGTTCAGACTTTTTTTAATTATAATTTAAAGTAATTGCAGTGATTTCCAAAATTGCATTCATTTTTCATTTGTGAATAGCAAGAAGTTAAGGCTCTGTTTAGTTGATTATGGAACAACAGGTAGATTTGACAATTCAGTAATGTTATCAGTTTAAAGAAACTACACTGCTTTTCCACAAGTTAAACACCTTTAACCTAGAAAATTCTTTGAACCTATTTTTTCCTCTCTCTTTCTTCCTTCAGATATGCTTCACACATTAACTTGTGCTTCTCTCATCTTTATTATTTCTGCCATAAATTGTCACCCTGAGGGTCCTCTACGCTACAAGACTGGCTACAAAATAGGATTTAACACTTTCTCTTCTTCCCCCAGACACCCTTCTCAATCACAGTGTTTTCCTGTTTATCAGTGTGAGAAAAAGTTTGAGACCAGCAAAAATACTATTTTTTCATTCATTCAACAAATCATTTTTGAAGACTTATATTGTGCCAGGATCTATGTTAAGCACAAAAAATCTTGACATTGGAATTAAACAGTCTCTGCTCTAGTTTTAGGAAACCATATGGTGGTAGATATGGGGATCTCAAGAATCTTTCAGTTATTACTGAAAGCCCTTGTTCCTTGTCTATAATTTCTTACTCTCTTGCTACATTTGGATAGTATCTGTTTTTCAGTAAAAATCAACCCCACTCAATCTGATATTAAGAGAGCATTCTCATTTTAAATAAGAACTGTTTCAGAAAAACAATAATCTATGGTATTTGGTGCTGGGCTTAAGTACTTAGATCCAGTAGTAGGTTAGATCCAGTAGTAGATTCAAGCTTATACTGCCATTATACTTGAGAAACTTTGCTATAATTTTGAGTTTAATAGAAATTATTCACTCTTCCAATGTTACTTTCAATAGTCTCTGAAAATGTCCCTCTCTGCTACCTAAAGTTTGCTTTTATCATCTCTTTATTAATGGCTTCCTGTCTGTCTTCAATTTCTCTCAACTCTTCTGGGGAGTCTTCAAATCCAAGGCATCTTATTATCTTCCCTGTTTCTGGTCTGTGCCCCAAATGAATGGTTTTCCTCAAAAACATCAACTGTTTTAAAACTGGTTCTTCTTTCCCCTTTATGTACATTAGTTTTCCTTTTTTTAATTTTAATTTTTTCACCTATTGTTCTAGGTTAATGAATCTTCATTCATGTGCCTGGTATGTCTCATTCATTAATAACCATTGCCCTTGTTTTGTGCACTGCATTGTTTTTGGTGCATTTCAAACATTTATATCGTCACCTAATTCTCATAACAACCCTATGAAGAAGGAAATTTGTATTGTTTCCCCTTGCTAGAAGAAGGAAGTGAAGTCTGGAGAAGGTGAGGAGAGGTGTTCAAGTCAATGTGGAGGTTGTATGACCCTAGTGGCATATTTTTTCAAGGTCTTGTTCCTAACATCTTAGCTGTAATAGCTGGGTTTCTTGTCATTGTGAATCAGCAGCGGATGTGGTTACCACAAGTGCAACCAGATTTCATTAATGAAATGCAGTGTTTGTAATAAAGGTGATTTCTGTTGGACCTACCATATCTGGAATAGTATATTGAGTTCTGAATTCCATTTGTCCATGAGGAATATTAGAACTTGAAAGTATCCAGGAAAAAACTTTTAGGTTTGGAAACCGTCAACTGAGAAGCTGCTGAAAGGCTAATAATGGTGTTTCACTTGTAAAATTGGATGTTTTGTTGTCTTGAGTCATTTAGAGAGGTATCTTATAGGCAAAAATAAAAAGTTCTTTTGGTGCACGTTAGAGGGAGGAATATTTGACTTCACATTAAGGTTGAATCTTACTACTAGAATTGTCCAAAAATGAAGTGGGTTATACTGCAGCACTGTGGAAATTGCTGGTTTCTTGCAGGATTCAATGGACCAAGATCAGTTTTGGGGAATGTTGAAGAAGAGAGCCAGTATCAAATTGGTTATGTCCAATAAAAAACGTTGATATATTTTTTAAAATCCTAGCGCAGAGGCATTCAATGAATGTGACTATTCATGATCAGTATTTCCAAAAAAGATTCCAAGCTTTAACGTAACATTTCTTATCTTTACTCACTACTTGAATCTTTTCTTTTATTTACTCTTTGGCCAAATCTGACTACTTCTGATGACTTTTTCTGTTTTGATGCACTTCTAGGAGTTTGCATCTTCCCCTGACAGCCTTATCTAGTCCCATCTGTGCCGAGGGAAGTCCTGAGAGAATACTTCAAATGCCATCTGCTCAACAAACTCTTTAATTTAACATTGTGACTGATGGTGCTTCCTCAAAACAGTGTAAGTACTTCACTCTCTTTGGGAGTCAGTCAGTCACACTTAACACCCTTTCCTATCAAATTATAGATGTAGGAGACTATTAATCCATTTTTGTATTTGCTACCTCCATCCAGTAGCGTATCAATTATTTATTGTAATACCAGGAGCATCTATGTGCTTAATATATGTCAGTGGAATCAAATGGGAGGGAACTATAGGTAGTTGGGGTAAATGTTAAAGATAAGACAACATATGGACCTGACTCAGGTCAGGTGGTTGATCAGAAATCCGTAGACTCTGAGCCTCATTTGAGGTAAGTAGCTAATAGACATATGGGGGCTTTTCTTTGGAAAACCCATCTTAAGGTACATGCATAAAGACCTAGTAAAATAACAGGAAATAAAGATAAACACGTTGGTGCTGATTTAGACTTTCACACTTAAACTGCTCATACCTGTAAGCAAAGAGTCTGTTTCTCGTCGCTTGGTCTTATTTGTCAATGGCTGGTGACCTGCCAGGACCTTTTCTTTTGTTCCCTTTGCCAATTGGTGAATAATTACAACTTTCATGTCCCGCACAAAATGAAAGTACCTCATAAAGCAAGTTAAACTACTGTTTCTTGATAACTTTCAGTACTTCTCAGTGAATTATGGTGATATTGGCATCAGAATTTTAAATGATTTATGTTGCCCCTCAAAATAAATCCCATTGTGATTCCATGCAAATTACTGTATAAAGTTTATGGTGATAAATTCAAAGTACTTTAATCACCCTTTCTTTAAATAATTTATAATCAGACAACATTATATAAACTTGCATGCAATTAAAAATGTCATAGTGGTTTGCAGAATTCTTATGGTTCAGCATTTTTAAAATGTATTTTTGGCTTACAGTTTTCGTTTAATTTCAATGCTTTTGTTGTATCATTCATTCCAAGCTTACGATAGTCAGCAAAGTAAGATTAGTTAATATTACCAAATGTTACTGGTAGAATAACAACATTAAGACATAACTTATTGTTACTGATCTATATTTAGATTTTTATTTTAGACATTTTAAAATTACAGCTTAATTCATCAACACTTTTGCATTACTCTGCTCTATAATGAAGCACAAAATATTATATTTTTATATTTGCAACTAATCTCATTTCACTCATGACTTTTTTTCTGCTTTTTCCCTTTATCTAGGCTTTTATACATTAAATGTTATTAGTTTTCCTAGACCCTTAAACATCCCTGAAGTCCCAGAATGTGTGCAGTTTCCCTAGATTGCTTAGAGAGGAGCCAGCTTTTTACCTCCTCTGGTTCCATTTAGACATAGATCTTCCTTCCATGTTTCACAGACCACCTAATTGTGTATGTATTTTGCTCAAATGCTTTGGATGGTATTTCCTTCATGTTCTTCTTACTCTGTACGTGTCCTGGTTTCGTGGTTTGATTTCATTTTAGTATTTTTAATTTTTTATTGGCTTTAAAGGTTGCTAGGCTCCAAGAGACAAACTGTATAAACTGTATATAAACAAACTTCACTTTGTATAAGACCAGAGAAAATTAGAATCTCAGTAATTTTTAATGATGAACACCTCCTTTTCAAAGGAAAATAGTAACTATGCTTCATTCAATTTAATATCTTACTGGTGGCTAGAAGAGGTTTGTTTCATGTGCTATAATGGATTTAACTGAATTAGTTTTTTTCCTATTATGACTTGTTATTGTGTTTCTAAAAACAGAAAAGAAATATGTCTTCATAGATTTCTTGCATTGTTTTTTCCTATGAAAAACTTAATATTACAAAGCCTACACTTTAATGGTACAGATGTCATAGCTATAGTGTACTTATAACAGTCTTACACTTTTGTGTAGTAAACACCATATTCTGGACCAAAGATAGATAGCTATAGATAGATAGATACATCAATATGGCTAGAGCTATTCATATTATCTTAGAATAACTATGCTCAGATGTTTTATAAAGCTATGTCCAAGGTATGCTCCCATATGTAGATTAATGTCATGACCACTTTTGCTAATAGTGTCTCACACAGGTGCACGGGTAAATATTTCAGTGACTATTATCGGTTATGTTTTGAATAAAGACTACACCACATAACATTTAAGTACATATATATGTATATATGTACTTATATGTGCATATATACATATATGTATATATAAATACTTATATGTGTGTATATATATGCATACACATACATAGTTAAAATAGGCCTAACACCTTAATTTTGGTGTGTTGTAATAATCCACACCAAGAAGGAAAACAAAGTTTATAAAAAGTTCCTTTTCACGTGTTCTGTTTGAAATCTGCTGGCACCTTCAATTTTGACTATTTAAATGCAGCGTCCTCCATCACAGCTGGTTGCCTGTGAATGAGAAATATTTAAATACAGTGCTAAATTTTCTAAATGGAATTTTTAGAAATTCCACATTATGCATCTGCATATGCAATTTCAGCTAAATCATAATACGGCATAGTAGCAATATATTTCGTACTTTGCTAATTACTTTATTAGCTAATTAGTATTAAAACAGATTGCCAGAATACCTAATATGATTTCTTAACTGCTGCTTAGTGTTAAAGAGTAAAACTGCTACCACTGGTAATTCACTGAGAGATTTTAAAATGTTCTTGTCATAGAAATAATAATTATAAATGAGCTGAAGCTAGATTCCAATACTCTTACTGTATGGTCGGGTTATGGGCCTCACAACTTTTATGAGAATGAATGACTGTAATATTTAACCACCCTAACACGTTATCTGTGATGAATTTGATCAGCTTAAGACAACGAGAAAATTAACAAGTGAGATCAGTAGGTCAGATAGTATAAATTCAAGAGGCTATGCTTTTAATAATATTTTCATCCTGTATACCACCTATTGCACTTTAGCACAGTTCATTGCACACAGTAGGTGGTCATCTAAGTTTTGGTGATTGAGGTCATGGCTCTGTAAGAGACCATGATCTGTCTGTGGCTGGGGTAAGGTACATAGATAGGAAATGTTTACCATTCTCTCTGTCGCCTTGGGCAGCCTGAGCTTTAGGGTGGCTTGAAAACATTTCTACATAAGTCAGAAATCAAATCAACTGTGTGTGAAGCATAGACCCTGTTATTAAAATGCCATATATGATTATATATATATATATATATTTATAATAAAATATTCATGTTGAAAGTCTTTAGATTCTAGATGTTAAAAATCTCTAGCTTCAATAAATAAATATTCAATGTTCAACATCATCTTCATTTTTGACCTCTGCCTATTCAATTCCTCAGCCATCTTCCAGGTGATTATCACAGTACCTTTTTTTCCTCAGAGCTATCATGTAATCTTTGGTATAGTGAAAAAAGAAGTAATCTAAAAGTCTTACAGACCTGGGTTTTAACCGTGGTCATATTTTTCAGTTGTTCCGTCACTTGGACATGTAACTTAACCTCTTTAGAACTTAACAGATACACGTGTAAATAAGATAAGAATACCATCTGTATCACAGATATCTGGTGAGGGTAAAGTCAAGTCATAAATGTAAAGTGCCTACTACATTGTAGTTCTTCAATGTATGCTAGTTTCCTTGCAGCAGAGTACACAAATGCCGGGAGTTTCTGATTCAATCCATGAATCTTTATTTCAGTTGAAACACAGATTTTGCTTGTTTTCCAAAATTACTTTATAATATATTTGTAATCTAAAAAACCTAATACAGTTCTTCTGTTCAGAATCTCTTTAATTACTAAATCAAAAATTTAAATAAAGTACATAAATAGAATGATTTCATACAAACAGCGAAATCATTATTTAAACTAACACTTCATCTCCGTATGAAGGGAGCTGTGGTAAGTTTGATACTGGTCAATTAGTGAAAGATTAGTGATTAGTTGGAGGCACAGAAGATAATGCACAAGGCTAACCTAAGAACAAAGTAACTAATCAGAATAAAAGACTGAAATAGAAAATAAAACAAGACAGCGTATAAAGGGTGGAAGCCACTATAAGGAAATTTCATGGCTAAAAATGGATGACAAAGTTGCTCTAATAAGCCCATGCTGGTGTAAAAAATAGATTTTGGAGATTTTTTCAAAAAGAAGTGAGTTTGTTCTGATCAAATAGGAGTAGAAGTGAGGAATGTGGGTATAAGATGCTGAATTATCACATAAAGAAAACAGCTCCCTTTGCTAAGATGAACCAGGAGAGTAAAAAGATTCTCCTGGCACACATCAAAACCAAGAATTTTATGTCATATTTTTATAAGCCCCTTACAGAAATAGAAAATATTCATAAAATTTATATGAAATCTCGATGGACCTTAAATTGCCAAAATAGTCTTGTAAAAGAAGAACAAAGCCGGAGGCCTCATACTTCTCGATTTCAAAACTTATTGAAAAGATATAATAATCAAACAGTGTGGTATTTACATAAAGATAAAAACGGACCAGTAGAACAGAATAAAAACTGCAGAAATAAAGTTTCAAATAGATAGTAGAAATGATCTTCAGCAAGAGTGCCAAGACCACACATGAGGAAAAGACAGTATCTTCAGCAAATGATGTGGAGAAAACAACATACACTGGCAAGAGTGAAGTTAGACCCTCATCATACACTTAGCCTACACCATAGACAAAAATGAACTCAGAATGAATTAAAAAACCTAGACACAAAAGACCTGCAAATGAAACACCCTTGGAAGAAAACAGAAGGAAAAATTTTTATTACATTGGTCTTGGCAATCATTTTCTTGATCTGGCATCAACACAATGGGCAGCAAAAGCAGAAATAGACCCATGAAACTTCACCAAACTTAAAAACTTCTGAATATTAGAGGAAACAATCAATATAGTGAAAAGTCAACCAAGGAGATGAGAGAAAATATTGCAAATCTTATATCTATTAAGTAGTTAATATCCATACTAGATAAAAAAAAAAAAATGTCCCACAATTCAACAACAAAAAAGCAAGCTTCCCATTTTTTTAAAATGATCCAAGGACCTGAGTAGACACTTCTACAAAGAAGAAGAACAAATGAACAACAAACATATGAAGAGATGCTCAACATCAGAGTAACTGGAGAAATTCAAATCAAAGCCACAACATCTGTCGCCTCACACCTATCATGACGAACACCATAGAAAAAAAAATTTTGGTGAGGATATAGAGAAACTAGAGACCTTGTGCACTGTTGGGTGGGAATATTAAATGTGAAGCTTATGAAAAAACATTATGGAGATCCCTGAAAAAACTGAAAACAGAGCTGCCATATAATCCAGCAATCCCATATACAATAATAATCCAGAAATACTGAAATCGGGATCTCAAAGGAATCTTTCCACATCAGTGTTCATCTCATCATTATTCACAATATCCTAGATGTAGAAGTCCAAATAACTCTGTCAGATAAAAAGAGAAAATGTGGTATATACATACAGTAAGGTATTATCCAGTCTTAAAAAAGGAAGTAAATTTGGTTACATAAGAAAATATGAATCAACCTTGAAATCACTGTGATGTGTGAAATGAACCAGTTGCAAAAAAGCCAAATACTGTGTGATTCTACTTATAAGAGATGTCTGGAGTAGTCTATGGAAGCAGAAAGCAGAAGGGTTGGTGATCAGGGTCTGGGAGAAGGTAATGGAAGTTATTTAATGGGTTTCAGTTTTGAAAGTTAGAAAATTCTAGGGATCTGTTATACAATAATGTGAATATAGTTAACACTATTAAACTTTATATTTAAACATAATTAAAAGGGTAACATGCAATGTGTTTTCCACTTCAGTCAAAAATAGAAACTTAAATTGTTTTGAACCTCTGTACCCATATTGTATCCATAGCAAACAAAGTCAATTCCCCTAAGATCTTAAACTAAGAGCTCATATATGTATATATGACATATTTGTGAATCTGGTGTATTAACACTTTGTAAAGGTCACACAACCAGTTGGCTGCAAGCTGAAAGACAGATCCTCTGATTGTCAATCCAAAGGTTTTGTCCTCTGGAGTTTTCTCTCTACCACTTTCCCATCTGATAGCATGGTGTCAGGCACATAAGGGCCACTCCTGTAAAAATACTAAAATAAACAAATGCTTCCTATATCAACAAATCACTTTTATCTCTTTTTAGTTGAGGAAAAATAGAATAGTTTTCTCAGTCTTCCAGCTATGCACCAGATCAAGAAATTCTGCATGTAAATAATTTGACTCCTACTTAATAAAATGCATATGACATACTAGTACTAAGATATTTCAAACTATAAAACAATTCTGGAAGCAGGTTAAAAAAATAAGTGAAAAGGAGTATTCCATTTAATGCCTCCATTTTGACATACGCTCCATCAAATGCCTAGTTTTGAACATGTTGAATTTCCCACTGTGATGTGCCTTGCCCCAAAATACATGTTAGCTACTGATTTAGAAACACATTCAAAGTGATATTGTGAAACCTTTGATTTTCCACAAAGTATTTTCAAAATCTATTATGGTATATATTTCTTTTAGCCACCAGGTGGCATGCACTTTATTGCTGAAATATACAATGAAAATGCATAATAAAAATGCATCTGAAGAGAAAAATTATATCCAGTCTTATACACCTAGCAAAAACATAGCGAATGTGAATGTTATCATGAATTCGAACAATGAAAACCTACATGCTAACAGATTTCGATAGTATGAATATGTCACATAAAGACCTTGGGAGCTATAGGGAAGACATTTATCTTAGCAAAGAGTTCACAAGGAAAATTTATAATTTTTAAAAGTTCAGCATAATTATTTAAAATTACACATTCTTAACTTAAGGCATTAATTTCATTAATGACTTGGTCTTGTAAGTTGGAGGGAAAAAATTTATTTCTCAGTTCTATTATAATTTGCAGCTCTGCTTATCAATGATAAATCTACAGACTATTACCCAAGTATCAGACCAAATGAAGGTAAAGATATGATTCGCTTTAAGAACATTGTCAAATATGAAGATAAGTTAGAAAGTATTCATTGTTCTTAATTATTAAAAAAGGTATTCATTTTTTATTTAATAAAAAATTCATTTTATTCAAATAATTTTGCAAAAGATTCATAGCAATATCATTTAAAACAGCAAATTTCTTTAGATTGTTTACTTTTCATCTGACATCATAATAAAGGGAAGAATGGCCAAGGAAGTACTTATGAAGTTATAACAACCCTCTGGGGATGTAAGAGTCTTTGGAAATGCATCAAGATGATATTAACCATTTTCCCTCTCTGAATCATTCACTTTTCTTCTTACATCCAATTCTAAATCAAAGCAGCTAAACCCTTTGTGTTCACCATTCAGGAGAGCCATCTGACAAGGAACAAAGCAGAGAAAATGGGGTTTTCTTAGCTGAGATTTCCACAAAAGTGTTCCCTTAGCATAAGAATATGACTCTTGGTGTAGAAAAAAAAAAAATGTTATGAGAGGAAAATAGCATTATATGAGCTGGAGGCTGAGGAAGTAAGTTTCTCTTCAGAGTCTCAAATAGATTTCCAGGGGTATAAAGGAATGAGGCTTCTGCAGATGTCAACACACATGTCAGTACCTGTCTTCCCATGGGAGGTGCCAAAATCAAAAGAATGAATGGCTAAGGTCTTAGAGCCTCAGAGAGAATTTGTCCACCTCAAAGTAGCCCAGAAGCAGCAGAGTGAGTCCTGTGTGCCAAAGTATACTGATGACCAAGGGCCCCATAAGGCCACATGCCTCCGAAGGTGTCTAACTGGATAAATGACATCAAGCATTCAATACACTCTTACTCCACAATAGCGACAAGCTAGAACGTAGATATTACCCTTTGGCAGGGGGCGAGACCTCAGCATTCCAAAGATGATTTACTTAAGAGAAAAGAAGTGAGAGTTTGAAATTGAAGTTGTGTTGAGTCAGAAAAAATAATTCCACTTGCATCGTGTACTAGCTTCAGATATCAGATGTTGCTAGTATTTTCTAAACTTATGTCCATGATCTTATTTCTCTGTTGTTCTTATGTAGTATCCGGTCAAGTTCTTTTTGAAATAACAGCCTTTGTCAACTTTAAAGTGAGGCACTGAAGAAAAAAGTTTTGTGCCCATAAGAAGGGTGAGCAAGGTTCTTAATGGTCCAAACTTGTCATTGATGAGGTCCCTAAGGGAACGTCAAGGGAAAATGAATCTTAGGATAGATATCTTCTCCCCCATTGATATTTCTGTCTTCCCTTTCACTCTCATCATTGAATGCTAAAGCATCAGCATCAATATATGTGCTAGAATTGTAAGAGATCAAAAATGCTATTTTCTGACATAAAACAGATTAAGGGTGGGGTATCAGATTTGTCATTAAACACGCACAGATTCTTGGATGCAGCCACACGTTTTTCTGAGTTCAGATTTCTATCTCTAGCAATACTTCAAGGGTGTCTTTGACTGGATGCTTCATCAGAATGACAAGAAATTGTTTTGCAAATGATTGTGTTCAGGTTCTAGAATGTCTACTTGATGATCTATAATATACTCTTGGGGTATAGCTATAGGGAAGCTCTGATCTTGGTTTTCATCATGGTGAGGGAAAGAGTTAAAGAGTTCTCATGTTTTCTAAATAGACTCTTCTGTCCCGTGAGCCCAGGTTTGTGTTGGAATATCCACATCTTATTTAGGTTGCATTGATTACTGGCCTTGGAGCATGCTTAACCTTTGTTTACCAAGACCAGGCATGGCGACATAATAACATGACCTTCTACACCCCTAACTTTAGTATTTCACACTTGGTGGCCCTTTTCTCTGAAAGCTACTATAGAAGAAAGGGTGTCTAACATTTGTAGAGTATGTACTATGTGTGAGCATCTTCAAGGCATTACACATGCATTACTCACTTTAATACTCATCACATACAGTATGCAGTTCTTTTACAAAGAAATTCTCCTTCAATTTTCATTGCAACTGTAGAAAAATCATTGATTTTATTCTGTCATGACATTTCATAGCTAGCAGCAGCAAAAACTCCCACAAGCAAGCACAGTTTAGGACATGTACTCACTTCACACCCAATATCATGGGGATGATACCAGGATTAGCCATTCCTGGAGGTGTCAGAGAAGCGTTCATGAGGATAGTTGAGTATAAATTTTGACTTAAAACATCACTTGCAATTTTGCAATTTGATATCAGGGCTGGGGGTGGGAATGGCTCAGCAGATGGAGCATTTTTTTTGGTATAAAAAATGTTCTAGAACTAGAACACTTGGCTTATTTTAGGAATGGCAAGAATTTGGTTCACCACTGTAGTGAAGGGGATTTTGTTGGAAAGGTATACATTTGACGCACGCACATACGGAGCCAGAGACTGAGCAAAGGTAGTGGCCAGCATCCCTTCTCAGCTTTGCTATATGCTACTCGTTGTGACTTGTGCAGTAACACTCAAAAAGAGGTGAAAATACTTTCTTTGTGGACAAAAAAACGCTATATTAAAGCCAAGTGCTAGAGCTGGTGATGGAAATGTAGAGTCCAATAAAGTCCACTTTCTTTAGTCCAAAAATAGAAAATCTGAGCAAAATCAGGGATGGTATGTGGGATTCAGTAGCAATTTGAATGTATGTTATGAATAGATCCACTAAAGTTTCAATATAGGAAGAAAAAAAGCGATTCAAGAAATCACTCATTAAACACATCAGTAACAATGATATTCAATTCCCAGTTTGATGTTTATTGTTTTTCTAAATTAGCACTGTACTTACTACACTAGCTCTCAAAGTTGGAATATTTTAAGTCTCAGACCTGATTACTCAAAAATGTAAAGAGTCTACTACAATTGATTTTGTATTCCATTGTGTCTCACAAATATTAGCTTCAAGTTATTTTCCAAGCTTTTACATCATCTTCAGATGTATGCATTATTACAGTTGCTTAGTATTATTTTATATCAATATGATTCTTGCAATATAGCAAACATTTAAATTTTCTGCAAGGAAGGTGACCATAGACATTTTGATAAAACAAACATCCATAAGTTTGTTGTTTTGATGAGTGACAAAGGAAATTTGCATGTGCAGAATTATTGGACAAAAGAAGTATACTTTTTTATATCTCTTGGTATGCATTGCTAAATTCTCCATTGTAAAGGATGCATTAACATATAATGTTGCTACCTACAAATAAGCATTTCCTCTGTCACAGTCCTTCCAGCATTTTACTGTTTTCAAGATTTATTTTTTTTTATTTATTCTTGCTTCTTTGCTACGCAAACAATTTGCATTCATTTTTGTTAAATTTGACATTTCTTGAACTAATTCCTTCACAAAATTGAACATATATTTCAGGTACTTTTACTATTTTTATTTCTTATGAGAACTGACACTTTAGGTCAACTGATAATTTATTGCCTTTGACTTTGGTATTAATTCTGACCTACCTTCATTCATGTGGCTATCATATAGGTAGTTACCACAATTATCCATTACCCATTGCATACAGAGATACAGTTTTAAGGCATAACTTCTCTATACTGGTTACTTTACACAATAGGTAAGTCATCTCTAAAACGGGAAAGTACGTAGAAGGAAGGGGACAGATACACACTTTTTTAAAAAAAATGTCATCATTAAGGAAGTTAATAGTGATTAACAATAATCTCCAAGTTTTTATGATTCAAGAAAATAGAAGACTGTCCTGTCAACAATGTAATTAATTATGGTAGCTCTTTGGGAACTATGATGGACTACTATAGAACTGAAGATTCAGATTCATTGTCTATAAATATTTGATTATTCAATTACCTATTTGAAGCTTAGTTCACATGAAGATTTCTCTGAATAATTTCAAAGCATGTACTCTCTGGAAGTGGTTTTAGAGTCATGTAGATATAATTGAAAACATGGATGCTGACTGTAAATATTTCATGAGCAGCTTTTTTAGGCTATTTAGGCAATTGTAGTTGAATGGAATGAGTTAAAATTCCCAATAGTGCTCACAATCATAGATTTTATAAACTGTTTTCAAGTTATTTTATGAAATAGGATTTGGAGGTATATATATACACACATGTATACATATATATACATATATACACACATATATAATAAACTATACCACTATTAATTAAATAGAGATATGCACACATACATATATAATATCTTATACTATTATTAATTGTAATAGTATGTTAGAGGCATTGGGTCACAATCATATTGACTAAAATATTTTAATTACATGGAAAATCCGTGTTCTGAGGATAAGCAAACAAGTTAAGATGCTTAAAATAATGTTAAGTATGATGCTCACTATCTGTCTAGCTTGTGATGAACAATATTATGTTAGAGAATCTCTTCTAGGCATCATGCATTAATTCTTTGACTAGTCATCACACTACAGAAAGGCAGTCTAGGCATAACAAATAACTTTCCTTCTACATGCTTGAGTTATTGGCTGAGATTTCCTGTAATAAGGGACAGATCAACAGAGGAAAACAAATAACAGCTTATTAACATGATGTACATGGAGATATCTGGGAAAAATGTGTAACTCAAAGGGATGGCTTTATAATTCAGGATTAATATCTAAAAAAGAAGGGCTGAGGGGTATATAGGCCTTTCAGAGGAGAGTAATTTATTTTAGAAAAGAGGACTGGACCTTAAGAGAAAAGATGAGAGGTGTGATACTTTGTTACGTATGTCATCTGCATGTGCTGTTGAGTTCTTTTCTCCTGTGACAAAAGTCAAATCTTGTCTGTTGGGATACGGTCTACAGCAATTGATTCCTTTTTGAGTATCTGTCCTTAGAAAAGGGGAGCTCAGAGAGTCTTTCCCTGCTTTTGCTGTTTTTTCAAGTGTTGACAGTCCCAAAGAATTGGTTATGTCAAAGTGGCATATTTTAATGTAGCAAATTCTGTTTTACCCTTCAGTAAATATTCCCATCAGTGATAAGCCCCACTAGTATAGATGAGGAGACAAAGGCATGTAAAGCTGAAACTTGAGCAAAAACAGTTGCAATAGATGTTTTGAAACGGTGTGGATTCTCTCCTATTTTCTATTATTTTCAAATTTTCTATGATAAACATGCCTTCTTTTGATAATGATAAAAATAGAACTTGCTTTTAAAAGCTTAGCATCTTTCGTGCTGACTGGAACACACGCTCAGCTTCACACCTGCTCATAGAGAAAACAAGTGTCAGCTCTAGCCATCCAGATGGGCATTTAAGCAGTCACTCTCTGTGTATTCAGTGTGCCCATGGGGACACAAAGACAGAACAGCCAACATGAGATGAAGCTGTTCCTTTCCTTTTATGAAATAATAAAGGAGAATAAAAGACGGGAGACACGATCAATCTCACAAGACGGGTGTACAGACAACCTGGTGAAACCAACAAGAAAATTGTGGTTAGGTAGAGTTTTTCTTGGAGAAAAAGAAGACAGTAGTTTGCTGCAAACCAAGCTGAAAACATAGGATGTTACACACTTTTTTTTTAGACCTTATGATGATGTCAACTGCAGTGAACATACGCTCCCTTCCATTCTCAAACGTGAAGGCTTTGAATTGTCTTTCTTAAAACACAGTTAAATCTAGCAAACGAAAATGTGGTCCCCTAACAAAGGTACCACATCATGTAACACAAATCGGTTCAGTTCTATTCACCTTACAAATATTTATGGAGCTCATAGCATGTATTGAGGGCAGGTAGGGTTAGGTAATAAGAATATAAAGAAAAATAAAAGCTGCTCATCAGAAGTTCTGTTTTTCGTTTTTTACCTCTTGGGGTATGCGGGCATGCAAACAGTTTATTTTAATAAAATAGGATAAGTGTAAGACGTTTTCAAAGAGCTGCTCTATTTGTGACTTGCAAGGAAAATGAGATCAACATTTTGTTATCAAGCCATGGGTGCATTGACCAATGTGTGGAAAGGCAATGCCATGGCACCAGGTTTGGAAGAAAGAAAAATCTCTATTGCAGGTACCAGCAAGCAGATAGGATGTCACAGTTTCACATCTGTCTTCCGACTGGGCAGCCAGGTGAAAACTGAGCCTGGTGCTAAATGCGTGGGAAAAGGGGAAGAACAAAGAAAGTCCTGCTTGGTCAAAGTGAATTGGTCAGTTATAACATCATCTGGGCATGTGGAAGTGTCTTCATCTGCAAAATGGGGAGGATCAGAATAAACCTGCTTCACAGGGTTGTGATGAGGTTTAACAAATCCTAAAAGGTGATTCTCCTTCTTAATGTGCTCCCGACAGTTCTTTCCTCTGAGACTCTTGATTCCTACAGAGCAGAGGGCAGTGACTTGCTTCCAGGTGATATAAGGTGTGTTTCTGCAAATGCCCCAATCAGGTAACTTGTGGTCGAACTCTACTAGAGCTGCGAAAAGAAACCCTACCGTCCTTAAATAACCTTTGCTCTCAAACAAACCAAAGCAAGGAACTACAATCTGCTCTCACTGGTCCTTGTCCATGAGAAGTTAGCCAGCTCACTGAAAACATGTCAAGCGGGTTAGAGACCTGCTTGCAATAAAATTAACAGTTCTGTTGACTTCGCCCTCAAGGCACTGAAGTTACTTCTAGTAGAAGGACCTCATTTATGTGCCACATCTGTGCCTGGCCTGTTCTGTCAAGCTGCGAAGACAAGGCCCGTGAGTATTTGTTCTTCACTGTAGAACCAGGTTTAGCCACCTACCTGACCATAATTAATAAAAAGAGCAACTTGGCTGCTGTCCTCTTTCATCCCCAGATGTTTCTGCTACAACAGCCAATGGGAAATTATGGACCAAATCCTGCCCTGCTTGTGTATGGCTCATAAGCTGAGAATGGTGACACAACACTAACATTTTACCTCTCAACCCACAAAACCTCATGGATTTACTACCTGTCTCTTTACATAAAATAATTGCCAACCTTTGTGCTGGAGCTTAGAAAGCCAGGATGATGTGGGGATTGTGAAAGGCTCCTCTTCACATTGCCAGTCCTTGCTACTTAAAAGGAATTAAGTGTGCAATATACCTAGGGAAATTTCCACCGACTGTTGGAGGCGTTAATACCAGTATTGTCCCAGATAGCCAGGTCCCTTAGAGGTCATTGGCTCAAGATAAGGCCATGACTAGACTCTTTATAAGCGCAAAAGCATGACTTAGCTTCTCTGTCACCTTATAGACACACTGCATAGGGATAGCGCAGTATGGGCACTCACCAGGTCTTTGATGAAGGCAATGAAATCATGGGGGGGGACATGACTTTATATTTCCATTAAGGCTACATTGAAGTTAACAACAGACCTTTATTAATTTTCAGAGATGAAAAATGGTTAGTTGTACCGATTCATTCTAACCTCATATCACTAGTTATGGCAAGTCATCGACCTTCCCCTCCTCACTTTTTATTTTGTGCATGTTCGTGTTTATTGCATCCATGGTCACCTGACTTCTTTATCTCCTGTTGTTTTTTTCAATGTCAGTTTAATAGAAACTGCTCTAATCTGTCTGATTCTAATTCTGAACTCGATACATACATATATATATACATATACATATATATATATATATATATATATATATTAAGGAAAGGTACAGGCAGGAATGAAGACAAGCAGAGACAGGCAGACAGGAAAAGAGGAGAAAGAAACGCTCCATTTACTCAACTTACTTGTTCATCTTGGCAACTTACCCCAGCCCCAGGTCTCGAACCCTAGTCTTTGGGAAGTGTGTGGATGACATCCAGTGGCCTTATCTGCTAGGCCACTAGGACACACCCTGCATATGTCTTTGAGAACTAGAATTTCCATTTTAGACCTTTGATTTTTACACACATGTATGTATGTATATATGTATGAGGAAAGATTGTTTTAAAGTTAATCGAGAAAGATACTTTTAAAGGTAACCAAGTTGAAGTATATCACTTTTCTTTCTAGTCTTTTTTAGATGTTACATATTGCAGAATCTGGATGTGATTTGAACTGATATTTTGGTGCTTTTCATTTAAGTGGACTAAAGGAAAGTGTGTTCATTAATTTTAAAAGTTAAAGAAATTCCCAAGTAAACAGTGAAAGTGACTTTGAGCCTTCTGGATCGTAAAGCCCACACGCTGCTCTACTCCCCACTTCCCTTTCTCTTCTCATCATTGATTCTTTTTTAATAATGAGGCATACCTGGCACAATTTTTACATACTTAGACACACAGACACAAAGCGTTTTTTGTCTTTCATTTTGAGCAAATGACATAAAAGTCATAGAGCAAACAGAGTTTAGCATATTTCCCCATGAACCTTTTCTTCCATATTCATATCTCATTCTATGGAGCCTTTCGTAGGATTCAATAGTATTTACGTGTTGTCATTAAGTTCACTGCTCTTTAAGAATGAATAATTGTATTACTTTTAGCACTATAGATGATCATGTTTTCATTTTTCCCCATTGACTAGTTCCTTCTTTTATCTTTGTTCATTACCTATTTTATCTCTTAAATCATGTAGGAACTTCAAGTGGGAGAATTCCTAAAATGTTATCATTTTTCTTCAAATGGAGTGCCTCGTAGATCTGCAACATGAAGGTTTATTGTCTCCCAAGAATAGCTTTAAGACATCTTTACTTTGTATATGATGTTTTGATGATTCATCAAACCGTTTCCTGGCCCTGGACTGCTTTCTTATCAGTTGCCTGACAATACTTCTAATGTGATCTGTTGGCTTATCTTTTCTATTTTCCTGAATTAAGTAAACAGCAAGTAGAAGCAGAAGTAAATTCAAACACACGATTGCTTTGAGGCTGTCCATATGATATAAACAGTCGGAGGAAATGAAAAACATTTTATTCCCCAACTGAGAAGCGGTGATTTAGATAGCATTACATTGAGCACATTTGAAGGAAAGCATAACTAACTGCTGTGTGTGTGCTGAGGAGGAACGTAATTCCTCTTGGGGGAATCAGTGAAGACTTCAGAGAGGAGGTGACAATTAGCTGAGGTTTTACGGAAGAGTTTTCTACATGTGAGAGAGGAAAAGTGTACTGAAGGGACAGGGCAGTGGAAGGACAGTGCAGTGTGTTCGGCAAAGTCAAGCAGTCCTGGCTTCCTTAAATGGAGAGTGTGTTGGAGGTCAGCATGAAAAGGACCAAGTCATAGGACAGTGATGAGGTGCCATGAGAGTGTTTCAAGCAAGGGCGTAGACGGAATTTGAGTTTTAGAACAGTGGTCGAGAAACTCTGTTTCTGTAAAGGACGGATAATAAACTTTTAGGTTTTGCAAGCCATATATGGTCTCTGTTGTATATTCTGCTTTGTTCCACTTCCTTGTCCTTCTCCTCCTTGTCCTGTTCTTTCTAGTGCACCTTCTCTTTCCTTAACATTCCTTTTAAAAACATAAAAGCTACTCTTGTCTTAAGGGCCCGAAAAAAAACAGTCCAAGCGTGGGATTTTCACTAGGACATAGTCTGAGGGTCTCCATTTTGGAAAAGAGTGATTTGAAAGTTTGAAGTCATTGTATGCTGTTCAGTTTTTGTCTCTCTGGAATACTGGGGCTGGGGAATTTGGAATGGAGACCAGTGAAGTTATCCGTCTGGTAAACGGTGGTCTCCCCTCCGAATTGAGGGCACGGCTGTGGGTTCGGGCACTGCAGCCATCTTCTGAGGCCGGGGTTGCTGAGAGGTTAGCAGGCCAATTCCACAGCCATTAATACACAGGCGGAAACCACAAGACGTGATCCAAAGAATGCAGAGAGAAAGGGCTGGGGGTTTTCGGGAATTTCAGGAGATATTCAGGAAGGTTTTGAAATGAAACCCACTGCCTCAGAGTATGTGTGTGTGTGTGTGTGTGTGTGTGTGGGGGTGCGTGTGCTGGAAGCAGTTCTGAAAGGGCAGATGCAGAGCAGTTACAGAAACAAATCATTAAATGCCCAGTTAATCAGCATTACATGCAAAACCATGCTTAAGAAACAGCGTCTACAAAATAACTACTTTTGACTTCAAAAATCGTTTTACATATCACATGTTCAAACACTACTAGGACTAAGTTAAGCTGAGCGAGCGCCCGCAACCTTCCAGGAGCCATCTGACTTTCCGCCATGTTTTCGTTAAACCTCATCACAGCCCTGTGAAGCAGGTTTATTCTGATCCTCCCCATTTTGCAGATGAAGACACAGAAGCATAGACGTGCAAGCTAATTCATTCAAGGTGATGCCCTTGGTATTTGCATCCAGGCCCTCTGTTTGCAAAGCCTTTCTTGGAAACAGACTACTCATACAGAGAGAATGGAGGATTTGATATGATACTTCCCGTCATTTACCTTCAGCAACCGACATCACCACTCCAGTGCTTCCCTGTCTTTTCCTCAACAAAATATCCTGAGACACTGTATTCAAGTGCATACTCATGTGCAAGCCCACGTAAAACTCAAATATATTTAGAAAGTGTGTCCCCTGTATTTGGGAAACAAATATCTTTTAAAGTTCAATT
>RJWH01008493.1:0-29961 GCA_004363575.1 Solenodon paradoxus
GCGCAACCCCGGCAGGACCTCCCACCTCCCCGCCCACCGGGCGGCTGCCGCCCAAAGGGAGAAGCCCTCCCCTCCGCCCGGCCCAGCGCCCGCTTCCGCAGGCGGCTCTAGCGTCAGGGAGCCCGCTTCCGCGTCGGCGAACGGCATGGGCTTTGACGTCAGCGCGCCCTGACGTCAGGCCGACGTGCAGGACGTCGCCACGGAGACCGGGAAAGCGGCGGAGGGCCCAGCGGAGTCGACGTCTAGGTGAGAAGATGATGAATGGCTTCCGAGCCCGCCGCCGGCCGCCGGCTGCGCACGCAGTTCCTGAGGAGGGGGCGGAGACACGGCCCGCGCCCCGCCCCCTGCACCCCGCCCCCGCCCCCCCGCAACCCCCGCACCCTGCCTTCTGCAGCCCGACCCCTGCGTCCCTGCCTCCCAGCCCCCGCCTCACTGCGCCCCGCTGCACCCTGTCCTGCTCTTCTCCCTGCATCTCTGCACCCCGGCACCCTCTCCCCAGCCCTCTTTCACCCTCCCCTCCTTTCTCCCTGCAGCCGCCCTCCCAGGCAGTGTGCGGCCCCAGCACCAACGCCCCCTTTCCAGTCTCCACTCTGCTGCCCCCCTCCCCTGCGCCCCGTGGGCTGCCTTAGAAAGGGCACCTTCAACCCGCCAGCACCTTTGGCAGGCCTTGCAGTGGAACCCCACCCCTCTCCACCGGCTGCGCCCTTGGGTGCTGGACCAGGACTTCGTCAGGGAGGGCCACAGGCCCTCGTGAGCAGCTGTGAGGGGGTCCCCAATAGGAGCAGGTTCCCTGTCTGCCGCCACAGCCCCCAGCCCCCTGCTGTGTGCTGAGGGACAAACAGCCACCGTGAACTGGGGGCGAATCAGTTGTTCCTCGTTGGTCAAAGGGAAGGAGACCTTGCCCCTTTCTGGAGAAACCTGCACGCTCTCAGTACGCATCCAATATGCAGGCGCATCCTTTTAAAGACCTAGGGATATTTTTTAAGGACCACGGGCTTTGGAAGCTATTTCTTTAAAGAAACCGTGGACAGAGATAGTGCCCTTCTCCCAGGTCCTTGAACCTGGGCGCCCTGCCGCAGCTTGTCTGCATCTACCTGCCTTGCCCTTGGGAAATGAATTTCCTAGAGCAAGACAGTTAGCGGGGTTACATGGCTGCTTGGTTTACCGGGCGAGTTTGAAACCCCGAGAGCACGGAGCAGGGCGTGTTGGGACAAGTTGCGGGTTATCCGGAGAACGCGTGCGTGGCGCCCGGTATGTGCTGTCGCTCTGGTGAGCGCTTTCTGTTTCTGAAATTCCCTGGCAGAGGCGCCGCGGTGTGCATCACCGGCTGGTTCAAGGCTTATTCGTTCATGAAGCCGGTTTTGGTTTTCTTTTCCTGTGCTGTGACCACACTTTTCTGGGTTGGCAGGATATTTTATTTTCAATTTTCCCTTAATAATCAGAACTTACCAACCCTTTGGTCCCCTTTGGTCCAGTGTGTCCACAAAGTTGGAAGAGATTTACGGACAATGAAGGCGCTACATTAAAGCCATTCCAGGATGCTTTGCGTATTGCAGCCACTCAGAGCTGTGCTCTTAAATACTATTATGAAAAAGTAGAAAAATTTCATTGGTAATTTTAGGAAACATTTTGCTCCTGGTAGTTTTCGGGGAAGCGATGCCCTCTTATTCAACGGATGGCAGGTGCACAGGAAACTGGCAGAAGTGAGAATAAAGAGCCTTCTGTGATGAACGACCTCTTGTCACATTGCCAGAACAATCTGTCCCATGTCAAGTTATCACGTACTTGTACTTGGGCCCATGCTAACAACCTCGGTTAACTTGCCCACATAATCACCTCCAATTAAGCCAACTCACTAGTTATCTGTGCTGCTCAGTGACACGGGGGTGGGAACCCTTCCACCCATGGGGCGCACAAGTCACAAAAGTGCTTTGCACCACAGGGGTGTTTGCAGCTACCCTTTCCCTGCACCCTGGCTGGGCCGCTGTTGCTGCCAGAATTCCAGGCCTTTCCCGTTTCTGTCAGAATCCTGCCGGCATCAGGAAGCCCTCACTGACTCCTCGTCCCATCAGGAAGGCATCTTTCTTTCCTGCACCCTAGCTCTGGCCTTCCCTGCGGGGAGCTGGGCCCCTGCTGTCCTGCTCTGCTGCCCCCAGTCCCCGCCCGCCCCCCGCAGATAATGTAGAAATGCCTCTCACTTGTGAACCGAACTGTCAGTTCTTTCTCCATGTTTGGGAAAGATTACCTAAGTGCTCCCCCGTCTCTTGTGGTTTTATGAAAGTGAAAATAGTTTCCGATTGAATTGTTTTATTAGAAAATCTATTCAAGGTAAAATATCTCCCCCTCTCCCCCCAGGGCTCAGGCAGCTCCGTCTCAGGCAGTGAAAGCCATGAACCTGGGTTCCAGCCCTGGAGCTAGGGGTGGCAACAGCAAAAAAAAAAAAAAGCAAATATTGGCATAAAAATATATAAATGTTCTTCTTAAGTGAAATTGACGTTCAGCCCTCCCCTGCTTTGACCTTGACAACCTTTCTGCGGGGGTCTCGTCTGTCTTATTTACTCTCATAACTGATTTTTTACCTCCACTTTGTTGTTGAAAGCAGCATTCATGTTACAATTCTTTTCTTACCTGCTGAACTAAAGCACTACACCTAATTTTTTTTCTAGCATCTTTTCAGAAAAAAGACCTGTTGATATTAAAAAAAAACTAGAAAAGATCTGTTTACAAATTTAACTGATACCTAGTCTGCATTTGCAAAACAAGTAAGAGTGAAACATCACAGACATTTCAGTTCAGACTATGAAGTTCTAAAGAAAGAGCGTTTCATTCTTAACTCTGCAGTCTCTCTCACTTTCCGTCTTTTCTATTCTATTGGCCTAATGACTAATGACAACAGAAAACCTCTGTTGTGCTTTTAGCATTTCATCCCTGAAGCAAACTTTGTTCCGTTATCTTCATTCTTCCCCAAATACTCCCACGAACTTCAACTCTGGATCTGAATCGTCATCCTCTTACTTCAACTCTGACTGTGGTCATCAATTTTTTAGATGAGTTTACTTCAGAGCCCCTGTGGATTTCTGGAGATTATGGAACGCCACGTTCCCATGCACGCGTTGCCTGAAGAAATCCAAAAGGTATGATGTTGTACTGTGTTATTGCAATATGGTGCTCGTGCGTTTGAACCATTAATTCTGAAACCTGGGAGGGAGTCCAGAGGCTTTTTATTATTTTGGTCCTGGGATCTGCAATGACTTGGCAGAGTTGGGGGTGAATTACCATGGCAGGCAGACTCACAAAATTCAATTCCGTGCGAGGATGTTTGCTCCTTTGAAAGAAGACAGTGAGGTAATCCCAGCACAGGATTTGAGCAGGTGTTAAGGTGCCCTTAAGAAAAGAGGACAGAGCAATGTCCACGTTTGTAACTTTTTTAGGATCCCAAACTTTTTAAGTCCCTCTATAAAGGTCTATTTCAATTGCACCCTAATTCTGACCACTTACCACATGCTATTTTAAGCCCTGTCATTCGCAGCTCATTAATCTGGTTACTGATCAGTTCTTCAGTTTTTATGATACTCTCTTTCCTTTCAGTTCATATCTGATCTCAAGCAAAAACATTTCTCCCCTGGTTACTTTGGCAGTGCATGCATTGTGGACAGTGTAATGTCATATTTTCTCTTTGAAACTGACAGTGTGTAAATGAACACCTCAAACCTTAGCTCTCATTAATCATTCTGTTTTTTTTAGTAAATCTCCAGTCGACTCTTAATTAACCAGCAGTCTGTTACCTTTTGATGAAAAATTGCGGCGGTCTCCTCTCAGATACGCTTTTCTCCTCTGTGCTTGAGGCTTGGCCTGGGAGCACTGATCTTGCCACGGATTGGATTTAATGCTGCTGTTACTCCGTGTCCTTCTGATGTGCACACAGCAGCCTCCGAGGGCCTGGATGGGAAGTCCTTTCTTTTCTCTTCACCTTTCTGGTTCGGGTGAAGAGGTGAGTGAGAGAGGGTCAGCTCCCTCTACTGGGTCAAGAAGTGGTGCTTATCTGTGTGTGCAGACCTCAGTGGCCTTCCTCTTCCTCAGCTGAGTGTCCCTGCACTAGCCAGGCGTAGGGAGATGAAAAGAGGCAGTACCCCTGACCTCCCTGCAGGGCCTGGACTCTGCAGGATTTTAGGGAGATAGTGTCGCTCCTGAGTATGGGGAAGTAGAGAAAGAATCCCCAGGGACTGGGGTGGTCAACGGGGAGCTCTCTATGGGAGATTAAGTGGGTTGACCCTCGGAGGCTGAGTATTTCAGCCAGGAGATCGGCACGTGAGGCCAGAGAAGGAAGTGTTCCTCGTGAGAAGCTGGCCAAGTGAGAGATGCCGAAGAACTTAAATGTTTTGAATACATGAAAGCGTATATATTTATTTTGACAAGGCTTTTATGAGAGATGAGAAAGCTTTTTCTCATATTTAAGATACTTTATAAGTAAATTGTTTAAAAACGCAAACCCCAAGAATTTCATAAACCTACAGTGAAATCCTCAAAGAGGAATGGCAGCCAGTTGTTCATCCAGCGCAGAGAAGTGGGGGTGCCCGGGGCCCCAGGCGCCTGAAGTCTGCAGATTGTATGTTTAGATGGGGGTGCAGCTTTGCTTTGAGAACTGAGTTAGAGTTAGATGCATTCGCACAGCGCATGTCCATCGCGTGTTCAAGTACGTGCCTGACACGGTTCAGAGTGCTTGATCACAGAGCAGTCGTGCGTGTTCTCGACTCCCAGGCTGTGGAAGTACGGTCTGTGAAGTCAGTTGTTTGTGTCCATAGCTCCTCACCTGATGTTTGATTTATCTAGAGTATCCATCGTGTAGCTTTTTGTGCATTTATTTACCCAGCTTGCTTCTATCATCCTATGCAGAATCCGTTAAGTAGATACATATTTTGTTAAGGTATTCAGATTAGAACCATTTCTTTTTCTTTTTCTTTTTCTTTTTTTTTCTTTTTAAAGGGAAGCTGCTGGCAGGAATGAAGGTGAGCAAAGACAGGCAGGCAGGAAGAGAGAGGAAGAAGAAGCACTTTGTTTATTTTATAATTTCAGTTGTTCATCTTGGTTGTTCCCCAGTCCTGGGGCATGAATCTAGGTCCTTGGGATATTTGTGAACTGTGCTTGGTCAGGTGTGGTGGACTTAACCACTACTCCACTGGGGTGTACCTGATTAATTTCATTATTAAGAGGAAAAAAGAATTTTTTTTTTTAATAATGACCTGCATTTCTTTACTTTTTCACAGGAAATGAGTTGGGCAGATCAGAGCAGTGACAGAGAGGTCCTCCCAAGGCTTTACATTTTTTGTGTGTGTCTGTTAGCTTTCTGTTTTAGTTTTTATGCAGGCTCCTTTTCCTAGAGAAGGACCTGCAGCATCTCCTTACTTTCTCTGCATGGTAGCAGAAGGTCCTTTGGAAATCAGGGAAGAGGAGGAGGGTGAGGGACTCTGCCTTTCTTCCCGTACTTTTGCTGTTTGGTATGGGAACAGGATGGGTTGATAAAGACTGTAAAAATGACTGAAACACACTGTACTATGAATCACAAACTGAATAGCCGTAAAAAGACATTGCAAGAAAAAGTAAAGGCGGTCGGGGACATGGGCACCAGATGGACAGTGCAGAGGCAGTGTTGATGGTGACAAGTTTCTGTGGGCGATTCCCTGGCCGGATCAGAAGGCTCAGGTGGTTAGATCCCTGGTCTCAGCTCCTTAGGGGAGCTTAGAGAAGACAGAATTGGAACATCCTTCAACCCCATTCCTAGATCTTTTTGCCTTTTGTCACAATTTATGACTGAGCGTAAAACACATCTCAGACTTCCACCTTCCCAAGTGGCGGTCAGTGTGAAACAGACCCATAGACTGGACCGCACCTACTCTGCCCCCTTGTCCACGCCTGGACCCCCGGTGTCCTCTGTGTGCACCCAGCTCTTGCTAGGCTGAGCTGACTCCTCCTGTCTCTGACCTCAGACAACCACAGAATTTCCATCTACCATTCCGGCAGCAGAATGTGCTTGTAAATGATAATACAGATCTACGTTTTATATTTTTTTCACCATTTAAAATGAAAAATATATATATAGATCTTCCTGAATCTGTCCCCCTTCTGAATGATCCTCCGTTTTAGAGACACATGAACCCCTCTTTGCAGTAACGGAGCAGCGACAACTTCCCTTTTGCTGCTTTTGCTAAGGGACATACGCAGAGGTCGAAACAACTACCACCAGCTGGTGATGAAAAGAATCAGTTATTGTGCAAAAGTGAAACTGATCTCTCTTTATTTTTTCAAATGGTGACAAAATGCACATTTGTAATAGGATTTTAGCTTCAGGAGACATTTATTACCGCAGGACACAAAGTAAAATAAAGAGGCCAGAGTTGTTTATTCTCTAGAACGAGAAGTGGCGGTGTGGGGCCTGGAGGGCGGACTGCTCCTCTGGGCCAGCGGCCCCTTCCCCGCAGAGTCTCCGCTCACTCTGTCCTGTTTCAGGAAAGTGATTTTAGTCTTTTGGAACTTTGAAATGTATTCAGAAGAACAGTTTCATATTTCCGAGCACGAGTTGCTATTACCAGAAAAAATAAACTTCATTTTCCAGGTCATTTTGGGCCACTGTGGCTAAGGTGAAAATGCTGTGTTAAAGCAGAGGAAAAAGAAAGAAAACAGCCATAGAAAGGTTAGTGCTGACACCGTGGAAAAGTCATAAAATGTGTTTATATGTGGTGTTTTTAAGCAATTGCAGCATTAAAACCCACAGCCAAAAAGAATAGGAAGCTATGCCATTTTTGGAGAAATGGTTCACTTCATATAGTGACCCAAGAAAGGTCATTAGGAAAAACAATTAAGAAATATTACTGTGAATCTTTTAAAATCTGCATTTGTCAGTGTCAGGTCCAAAACACTCTTTTGCTGTCTGGTCAGACAGGGCCATATAGTTAGCTGCAGTGACGGTTCCCAGGGGAAAGCAGGTTGCCGGCGTCAGAGGGGATGTGCTTTGGAAGCTTATTTAATACTCATTCACTCATTCATCTGAGGAAAGCTGCAGGCAGGGATGAAGGAGTGCAGAGGCAGGCAGGAAGAGAGGAGGAAGAAGCACTTTCTTGATTTCACTTTGTTGCTCACGGTGGTCGTTCCCCCCGGACCTGGATCTTCATCTAGGACCTGGGGGTGTGTGTGGACGGCGCAGAACCGCTATTCCACCAGGGTGCGCCCTTTAGTACGTTTTGAAGTCAGTTAAAATGATTCTTCCCACTTTATTCTTCTTTTTCAAGGTTGTTTTTTAAAGCTGTCCTACTGCCTTTGTTTTTCCATACAAATTTGGGAACACTCCTGACTGTATTTTGAAAATATCTTGCTGGAATTTTTATAAGAATTTTATGAAACTGATGCCCTGGGGACCTAGCGGTTTGCTTCACCAGGTGCAGGCCACACACATCCCAAGGTCCCTGGTTCACGACCCGGGTCCGGGGGAACAACCAAGATGAACAACTAAGTAAAATAAAGAAAGTTCCTCTTCCTCCTCTCTCTGCCTGCCTGCCTGCTTGTCTATTCTCCTTCATTCCTTCCGGTACCATTTCTTTAACAAAAAAAAGAGAGAGAGAATTATATGAAACGTGCAATACATTTGTGGAGTATATTGTCTTTGATATTTTGAATCTTCTAACTCATAAGCACAGTTTTCTCTCTATTTAGATAGTCTCTCATCAGCGTTTTGTAGTTTTCAGCATCTAAGTCTTGTACGTATTTTGTTAGAGCGAGGGTTATTAATTGCTTTAACGATTTTAATTGGCATCATATTTAAAATTGTTCTGTCTGTGTTCACTGGCAAAGGTAGAAATAGGTTTGGTTTTGTTGTGTTTGACTTGAATCATGTAAGTTTGCTGCACTGATTAGATTTAGGGTTTTTTTTTTTGAGATTCCTGGGGATTTTCTGTGCAGGCAATGCTGCCGTGTCAGATGCAGGGACAGTTTTGCATCTTCCTTTCTGACATGCGTGGCATGGCCTCCTCCCCCAGCCTGACTCAGGCTCCGCGGAAACGCCTAGCGCTGCAGAGAGAGCGGAGCGGGTGTCCTCCCCTGCGCCGGCTGAGTGGGGCGTGCAGTGAGGTTGGAAGGTTTGTGGTTGCACTTCACAGGCTGATTTTTGAGTGGCTGGTGCAGCGAGCTGGCTTGCGGAACAGGGAGGGTCCTCCTGAGGAAGGCCTTGTGCAGCGGTCAGATGGTCTGTGTGTCTAATTGCTCCCAGTCGCCATCCAGTTTCAAAATGCTTCCCCAGCTGAGTGACATCCACTGACTAGCCGCTCATTGTTTCAAGTGAAGGCCTCTTTTCTCCAGGCACAACCTCTTAGAAGCGTTACCTCTTACACTGCCATCGCCCCACCTGCGTGGATCGTTTATCTATTTCCTTCCTCCTGGCCTTGCGCAAAAACCTGGGACGGGTGGGAAGAACAGCGGGAGGATTTTTGGAGCCGAGAACGCCCCTGTGGGACATAGCCGGCCACTGAGTGTCGTTTCCACTGGAGCCCAGGTGGGAGCTTTGAAAAAGGGTCTGAAGCCTAATTTAGCTTTAATTTTTTTTTGCATCGTTTTATATTGAATAACTATAATTTTAAAAGTATAAACCTTGCACCTGAGAAGTTTATCATTTATTTTCAAACAGCTCTGCATTTGTTTAACACGCTGTGTTTGTTACTGCTTCCTCCAAAGTGCGTTTGCAGAAAGCAGAAGCTCCCTGCTAATGAGAGTTGTTTTGTCAAGAGTGCCAGCATGCCGTCGCCTTACTTACAGAACAAGACGCTGGAGCTGCGAGTTCTGGGAATGAAGCATAAATTATATTTCACACACACACACACACACACACAAAACCCCAGATAACTTTTACTCACTTCATCTGAGAAATAATTACCAGTGTTTCCTATCTTCTCAAATTTCACAGAAATGTCCTAAGTAAGTAACCCGCACAGACACTAAGAGCTTGAAAGGAGTATTATATTTTTTTCGGGAGCAGTTTCTTCTTCCAGAAAGCTGTTCACGATTTAAGAGCCTTGTGGTCTCCTGTGCTTCTTGGACCTAACTCTGCTCAGGCTGCTCTAGCCTGAGACGAGAGCTGCTCTCGTGGGCCTGGTCTTTGTTTCTGAGATCACGGGAACCGTCGTGTTTGGCTGTCTTGGTTGAACTTTCAGATGACCTGCTGAATAAAATGTATTGCTTTACTGATTTCCTCTCCCCGTCATGACTACTAAGAAGAATAACATTCTAATGGTTTTCACAACTGTGAGGTTTACGCCACTTCAGTTTTCTCTATCAGGTTGCAGATGAGCTCCACCCAGCAAGGGTTTTCCTTAGAATAGGAAGAGGGAGCTTTGCCAGGAATGGGGCAAGAACTGAGCCTGCCAGATAAAGGGCTGGGGCCGAATGTATCTTGAAGGAAGCAATGCAGCTTCGCAGTGATGAGAAGGAACCAGAACCCCGAAGGGCGTTTAAGGAAGTATCCCTCTGAATTAGCTCAGGTCCCTTGAGGTGGGCGAAGTTTGTTCCCGGGGTGGGGCTGGTGCCTTTGAAAGGGCGATCTCTGAGGACAGAGACACAGGGGTAATACACAAGCGACATTCTCAGTGCGAAATGACCGCCTGTCACAACCCGTGAACCCAGCCTCACTCAGGCAAGATTCCGGGATCTGTTCCATTAAAGGGTGATTTTTGAAGATCTGTTAGAGAAAACCTTAACCCTTGGGCCAGTTTTATGTGCAGGACGGAACCAGCATGTAGGCCTCACCACGTCACGTCTGCAAGGTTACTGGACGCAGGAGCAGGGTTAGGCAGGGCGGGGGTGTGGAGGCCACGGGGTGTGGAGGGCGGCCAGGTCCCGTGAGGCACTGGAAGGGCTTCCGGTACGAGACAGTGACCAGTTTCCTCCGATTCTGGATCCAGGCTGCTTGTCTGCTCATTCTTTTCTGTCCTTCCAGAACCCGGGCTCACTCCGGCACTGTACGTGACCCCTTTCCCCGTGGTGAATGCCCAGGCCTTCAAGACTGTACACGCGGTTGGCTCATCCCAGCTGAGGGCCTGGTTCCTCTGGGTGGGATCCAGCCTCGTGCATCAGCCGGCCGTGGCCAGTGGGGAGCGATGCGGGGGCTCTAATCGCCTTACCGAAGGGAGCAGCCTGGGCTGCGGAGGGTGGAGTCTCTAATCCGGGGACATCGGTGGGGAGGGATTATCAATCCCTTCAGTGTAACGAGACACGACTTTGCACAGTAGTGTTTATTTTTCAGTAGGAGGCTTTCTGAGCTCAAAGGCCGTTGCAGTAAATCGTAGAAAAGACCACTGTGACTGAGGTCGCGTTAAGAGGAAGCGCTAATGATGCTTGCAGTCAGGTGGCACAAGGGACGTTGCGGTCCCTCTTCTCTTCCGTGTGAGTGAGGCCGAGACAGTGATGTAGGATGAGGAAGAAATTCAGAGCCGTGTCCTACGGACACAAAGGAATTGGAAGTGTTGACCCGGAGAAGAGGAGACCTGAGCGCTCCTGACAGCTGTCTCCACATGAGACGGAGTCCTCGGCTGTCCCACACGGTCACTGTGAGTTGGGGCCACACCAGGGAGGCAGCGTGACAAAGGGCTTCCCGGTGACAGGAGCCTCCGAGGACGGGGCCGGCTCTGCGCGAGTCCCCGTCACCCCGTCACAGTGCTGGACAACCACGTGTCTCAGGGGAGAGACCCGGGGAGAGACGGACCCCGCCGTCTTCATTTCGGGGAAAGCGGAGCTTTGTCTCCTGTCTCTAGATTTGCTGCAGAGGCAGACGACTGACTGTCCTTCACCTGCAGCCACAACACGGTCCGAGGCTGTTCACTTGACGGCTTTCTTGTTGAAGCCGACGTGAGCAAACGCTTACTGCGGACGGTGTGTCACTGGTTCTGTAACCGACTCTGGAGCGGCGCACCGACAGGCGGATCCGGACGTCACTGCGGACGGGGCGGTGTCCCCAGGCCTCCCCAGGAGGCTGCAGTCAGAGCAAGGCCTCCTCCGGTACCCCAGGTGTGGTCCTGCTCCTGGCGGAGCCGCCTCTCGCCCTCGGCCGGCAGCAGCGCGGGCAGAGGGGTATTCACAGCTGAGACACAAACATGGGTGAGAAACTCCGTTTTCACTGCCCATGGTGGCCAGAGATGAACATTTTCCCTGAGATGAGTGAGAAGATTTAGTGGAACAGGCCTGGTAGTTCAGTCTACAAGGTTACAGGCAGAGACTGGTTCTAAGTAGGCTGGGTTTCACCTTCCCCACCATTTAGCTGCTCACTGACTTGAGTCGTCTCTGCTTTCCTGTCTGTAAAGCAGGTGTGACCAGGCCTCCACAGGGAACGAGAACTGATTTAGGGAGAAGAGACCAGGTGCAGTGTTTTCCCTCTTCCTGGTTTTATGGCGGGATGTTAACTTCTATAGAAATCATAAGATGTTAAAACGGGACAGGGATGTAGAATCCCCTGGGTCAGGTGCCACCATTTTCCACTGAGGCAAAGATTGGAGAAAACCAGCTGGCATTTCCGGCCAAGGTGCGGGTGCAGGTAAAGGGCGACGATGTCTTTCTGCCTCCTCAAGCCAGCGTTGCTAAACCGTGTTCATCACCTTTAGATTTACAGTCGATGCCAGTCAGACCCTTCTCTAACGTCAGGGTTTGGGGTCAGAGTTGATGCTGTGTTTTTAAATGTCAGGCGTAGCTGATGTCATAAGGGCGTAGACAGTGTCCCTTCCCGCCACTGGACTCACGTGGTTGAGTAACCTTTCCAGCTGGACTTTACATGTCAGATTGACAGGACACCTCACCAGTAAGTCTATGTTCCATTTTCCAGATGTCCCCCGAAGACAAAGTCTGCAAGTACTGTGGAGTCAGCTATCTCATCCTTCATGAATTTAAGGCGATGGAGGACAGATTGAAAGCGATGGAGAAGGAGATGCAGCTCCTCCGGGGCCGTGCAGATCGAGACAAGAGACTTCAGGAGGAGCTGCAGGCTCTCCAGCAGGACTCGGAACGGAGCAAAATCGACAGCACAGCCCAGGCGGAAAGGTGGGAGAGCCTCCTTTTCGCTCATTCATTTGGTTTGAAAGGACAGAAAATAGAGAGACTTTGAATGTTTTTCTAGAATTTATCTCTATCAGGAATAGTTTACGTTTTCATACATTTGAGCTTGTGAATTCATTAATTGTTCATAACTGCTAACTCTCATGATTAATTCCAACCTGACCATAAATGCGTGTGACATGCATTTATTATCTAAGAATTAGAAGCTAGTTAATTCAGTAACTATAAGCCGAGATGCTGAGTCGAGTTTTTTTCCTCCCAGATATATATGGGAGGAAATTTTTATTTTTTCATTAAGGAGCTTGGTCTATCAAAAATCAGCTCAATTTTGCAAGTTTTTGACACCTAACATTTGTTTTACAGAGGGCTTTTAGTATTTAGATCTATAGAATGAGGGGTTCCTGCTTTGAAAAGGATGCCAGACATGAAAATTGGTACATGATTCTACATCACTGAAAAGGGAGTAAGATTAAACAAGCGATTCTCGATGTTGGGGGGTCTCATTAGACACGTCAGTGAGTCTGCAAACACCCCTACAGAAGGGTGTTTGTGGTGGCTTCTTTTGTTTTCCTAGAAATCATTATTTCTCCATTTAAAAGTGTCACATTGACGCTTGATGATAGTCTTGAATTAATGAATTTAGTGAAAGTCATGTCTTTGTAAAAGTAGAACCTTTTAAAGATCTGTCAGGAGTAAGTACCTATTGAATTTTACTCTCATTTTAATAATTGCATTAAATATCATTCGAACCAGACATCTTAATTCTTTACTAAGAAAATTATGTTGTGAACGTTTCTTCAGTTTCAATTCTGAATAATAGAGTGCTTCAGAATATTTGAATGCAAAAATAGAAAAATCGAAGTGTTCAGTTTAATATTTTAAATTTGTAACATTGGAATTTATTAGAGAGTAGAGATTCTTTGGTTTATTTACACTAAGTTTTTTATTAAAGCATTGTATTATACAAATAGCATGTGGAAGAGAAGGCTAGGCAGTCCCTTTTACCCTGCAGCTGCTTTCTTCTTGCTGGAGATAAAATCACATTTAGTGGTTTTACACATCTTTCCAGATCCTTCATTGTGTATTGACTTTATTGCAGTTATATTTTAAATTTATATATATATATACACATATATGTATAATGTATTACATGCAATCCATGCAGTTTTAAAAATCTTTGTCTTTTAATAGGCTACTTTTTAATGTAACCATTCTGTGACTTTTTGCCAGTTAACTGCATACGTTGGAGATTGTCTCATGTTAATACACATAGATGTGCATGGCTCTTGACTTCTGCAGTGTTTTCCTTCCTGAGGAAATGCAGTAACTCACCTTACCAGTCAACATTTAGGTTCTTTTCAATATTACTACATACAGTATTTATATTCTTGTGTGCACATGTTTTCCATAGGATAAACTCCTATTAGTGAAAATTGTGGAAAGTAAATGTTCATTTAAAATTTTGATAGATATTATGCCAGACAGTACTTTGAGAAGTTAGTGCGAATTTATATTTGGTTAATAGTTTATAAAATGGTCATTTTCCTACATCTTTTCATTAATAGTGAAGTATTCTTCATTTTTCCCATTCACTTTTTCTTGAGTAAAAAAATGTGTCTAACTCACGTATTGCTGATGAAGTTGAACATTTTAAAATATATGTATCGGATGATTATATTTCTTCCTCTATTGATGGCCTTTTCATATATATTGTCCAGCCTTTACTGGGTTGTGTGTTTTTTTGTTCATTTATAGGATTTTTGAATATGATATGGACATTATACTTTATATGTAGCTAAAATTTCTCATGCTTGCTGATCTTTTTGTTTTTTGCATTTTTTCTTTATTGACTTAAATGTATAAATAGATATATTATATATAAATATATATGTATTTACCTAATTCCAGTTGGAGTTCTGTATCAAGTGTGGCCGCAAACAATAGAAACTTAACTCTCACTAACACTAACCTGGATTCAGCGAAGCTGAAAAAAACATGTTTAAAACGTCTATTTTTAAAAATTCAGTTAGCTTTTTGTAAGTCTTCTTCGAGTGAATTTTTGTGCAGTAGACTTGTGATTCTGTGCTGCCGTCGCTGTTTTCTGTATGTGTGTTTTGTTGCCTGGTATCATCCACTGAGTCCTTTCTCCTTTCCCTCCTGCCTGAAATGCCACCTGGTGGTTTCCGTCCTGCTCGGTTCTGCTCTCCGTGCGCTGCCATTGCCCGGCCGTTGAACTCCCGCAGCAGTGCCGTGCACACAAGTCTTTCTCTCCTTCTCAGTTCTGCAGGCTGGGGTCCAGGACCAGGGTGGTGGCAGACTTGGTGTCTGTGAGAACCTGGGCCACAGACAGCATCGTTTCGCTGCGTCCCCAGCCGTCAAGGAGAAAGGGAGCCCTGCGAGGTCCTCTTACAACGGCCCAGGTCCCATCCCTGAGGCCCCCACCTTCGTGGCCTAGTGACCCCGCAAAGGACGCATCTCCAAATGCCTCCGTGTGGGAGAATGGGTTTCGACTTGAGAATTCGGGGGAGAACAAATATTCAGTGTATAGCAGTGGATCCCCCTCACACTTCCATCTACGGCGCCTTTTTGCATTTTGATATTTTGTAAGGCACTTGTTCGTTTCACTTTCCAGATTATTTTAGCTTTTCTAACATATTTTCTCTTCTGGATGAACTTTAGACTCAGCTTATCAGAGTCCACAAAATATTCTGCATTATGATTTAAAATGTGTTTACTCCTAGAGCAATTTGCTGTCTTGAGAACTGACGTTTTTATAATCTCGAAACTTCTTATCGTGTAACATGGTCTCACCGGCCCCCCGCCCAGCTTATTCACATCTTGCTGAAATCCCCCAGCAAAGCTTTCTCATTTTCTTGCACATTCCACGCTAGTTTAATTCATATGGATTCGGTTGCTATTGGGAATGGCATCCTTCTATTCACTGCATTTTCTGATTTTCCTAAATGCTATTGATTTTTGTGTATTGATTTGTAACTGTCTTCCCTGGTGAATTCTTTTATTGCTTGTATTTGTTTTTCAGATTACTTTCTTGAATGTATTATATAATATTATATATACAGTCACATTATATGCAAAGAGTAACTGTCTTTTTGTTTTATTTCTAATGGTTATCTCCCGCCGCCCTCCATCTTTTTGAGTTGTATCTTTAGAACAGTGTTAATAGTAAATTCTTAGCCTCCATCTCTGTCTTATTTCAGATGTAATGTGTACCCGTCCAGTGCTCATCTGTGTTAAATAGAATGTTTCCTGTAAGTTTTATAAAGATGATTTTTATCACTTAAAGGAATTGCCCTTTTATTTCTGTATCTTTAAGGCTTATTTTTTAATCAGTAGTTGTTGAATTTTAATAAATGCATTTCCACCTTCTCTTGAGATGATCATATGACTTTTCTCTAATAGGTTAATGTAGGAAATGTTACCAGTAGATTTTCTAATATGAAGGTATACTTGCGTTTTTCATGTAAAGCCATTATGTTCATGGCATGTGTCTCAAGGTTCTCTAACTTTTATAGATTTGCTTACTTTCTTCATGATTTTTTTCCACGGGTATGAACACTCAATTTCTTTTTCCTTAAATATTCCCTTAGCTATATGTTTTTAAAGGAAATTTTCTATGGTCATAGTAAATGGGAAAACAGAGCCACTTGTCATAGGTAGAAGATAAAAATAAATATAACTATTACAAAAAATGTTTTGTCTCTGTACCACTAAAATTATTATTAGTGATGTGTGAAAGGTTTAAGGAGCATTGTTTTTGTAATACGGTGCTGCATTAATTTGCTCATGTTTTACACAGGTTTTTACATGTGTTCACAGACGAGGTTGGACTATGACTTCCTTTTTTTGGTTATATAAAAAGTCACTATGAAGACTGACTTCTACAAGCTTTTAAAAATATGCAAAGTCTCCTGTCTTCTGTGAGCAGAGATGGCCCCTGTTCCTGGTGGCGTGGGTAGATCTCCATTAAAAAGGTGTCTTGTATCTTACTTGGGCAGTAGAGTTTGACTGCTCATTATGTGTTATTGATTTTCTTATAATTATTTGTTATTTATGGGTTTTTACCTCTTCTTGCTTCAGTTTTAGAAAGTGATATTTTCTTAGAAAATCAAACATCTCACTAGCATTCCTTTTTTTTTTAAAGGAAAGTTGCAGGCAGGAATGTAGAGAGGAGGAAGCACTTTATTTATTTTTATTTAGTTGTTCACACTGGCTGCTCTCCCCGGCCCTGGG
Source organism: Solenodon paradoxus (assembly GCA_004363575.1). Lineage (NCBI taxonomy): Eukaryota > Metazoa > Chordata > Mammalia > Eulipotyphla > Solenodontidae > Solenodon > Solenodon paradoxus. Next base: position 16,333 of record RJWH01008493.1, read on the forward strand.
TCTTGAACCCTGGACCTTGGGACGTGCATGGGTCTGCTGCCAGGTGTGCTGGACCACTAGGCCACCAGGGTGCACCCAGCATTTCTCCTTTTTTTTTTTTTTATAGCGAGAGCGACATAGTATCTTCTTATTTAAAAGTTTTTCTATGTCTCTGTTTTGAGCCCCTTTCTCTTTACTAGGTTGATTGTTTGTGTTTTATGCAGACAGGAGAGAAAACCTTTGTAGGAAAATAAGATTGTCTACTTCATTGGCCTTTTCAATTTTTGACTTAATTTCAAATTTTGGCTCAACTGAGCATGATGTTGGTTGTGGATTTATCATATATCATATTTATTATGTTGATGTATGTTTCTTCTCTCCCTCTCTTGAGAGTTTTTTAATCATAAGTGGTTCTGACTTTCATTAAATGCTCTCTCTGCATCTGTTGAAATGATCATATTATTTTTTTCCCTTCCTTTTGATGATGTGATGCGTTATGTTAATGTACTTGCCTGTGTTGAACCATCCTTGCATCCCTGAAATAAATTCCACTTTGTCGTGGTGGATGGTCTTTCTGATGTATTGTTGGATTCAGTTTGCTAATAGTATGTGAAGGATTTTTGCATCTATGTTCATTAGAGATAGTGATCTGTAATTTTCTTTTTTTCTGATGTCTTTGTATGCTTATTGTATCAGTAGAATGTTGGCTTCATAGAAAGAATTTGGAAGTGTTCCTTGTTCTTCGGTTTTTTGGAGGAGTTTAGAAAGAATAGCCATTACTTCTTCTCTGAAGGTAAACTCAATTAAGTTATCTGATCCTATACTTTTAATTTTGGGGAGACTTTTGATTATTTCTTCAATTTCCTTGCTTGTGATAGGCCCGTTCAGGTTTTCTATTTCTTCCTGATTCAGTTTTGGTAGGCTGCGTGGTTCTAAGGATTTGTCTTTGACCTTTAGGCTGTCCAGTTATTGGTATATAGATGTTCACAGTGGTCTCCTATGATGCTTTGTATTTCTGAAGTATCTGTTAGAACTTCTCCTATTTCATTTCTAAATCTAGTTATTAGAGTTTCTTTTTCTTAGCCTATCCAAATGTTTGTCAATTTTGTTTAACTTTTCAAAGAACCAGTTTTTGCTTCACTGATCTTCTAAATTGTCTTTTTGATTTCTATTTCACTTATTTCTGCTCAAATGCTTATTATTTGCTTCCAGCTACTGATTTTAGGCTTCAGCGTTACTATTTGTTGGTAGGATTCAGTTTTTCCTAGTTGCTTTAGTATGGGGTATAGTGTTCACCTAAGATTCTTCTTGGTTTGGAGGTAGGCCCGAATTCGTATAAATTTCCCTCTCAGTACTGCTTTTGTTGCATCCAAAGGTCTGATAGTTTGTGTCTTCATTCCTCATCATGTTTGTCTCCCCATATTTTAAAAATTTTCCCTTTGATCTCCTCTTTGATCCAAGAGTAATTCAGAAGCGTGTTGTTTAACTTCCACATATTTTGTGATTTTACAACTTTATTTTTGTGGTTGATTTCTAGATTCATGACATCATGATCAGAGAAGATACTTAGTATGATTTCAGTCTTTGTAAATTTATTGACATGTGTTTTTTTTCCCCAACGTATGGTCTATTCTTAAGAATGTTCCATGAGCACTTGAGAAAAATGTGAATTCTGTAGTTGTGGGGTGCAGAATTCTGTAAATAGTTTTTTTCTCATCACAGTCTGTATTTCACACCACACCCAACATCAGAGTTCCAGTAAATGTCTATTAAGCCCATTGTTCTAATATGTCATTTAAGGCTATTGCTTCCCTGTTAATTTTCTGCCTGGTTGATCTGTCCATTGTTGTAAGTGGGGTGTTGAAGTCTCCTCCTATTGATGTATTGCTGTCTCTCTTCTATTAACAGTTGCTTTATGTATTTTGATGCTCCTTTGTTTGGTGCATATATATTAAATGTTATGTCTTCTTGCTGGATTGCCCTCTTAACTATTATGTAATGTCCACCCTGTCTTTCGTTGCCTTCTTAGCTGGCAGTCCATCACCTGATGTAAGTATGGCTGTCCCTGATTTTTTTGTTTTTGTTACTATTTGTTGGTGGGATTGTCTTCCAGCCTTTTACTGGGAGCCTATGTTTGTCTTTAGACATAGATGGCTTTCTGTATCCGCAGGAAGTTGGGTTTTGTTTTTCACTACATTTGGCCACTCTTGGCTTTTTGATGGGTGAGTTCAGTCCATTAACATTTAGTGTGACTATTGATCTTCAATGTTTATTGCCATCTTGCTGTTTGTTTTCTGGGCATTGTTGGAGACTGTCGCTGTTCATTTGTTTTTCTCATTTTCTCACATGTGCTTTGAAAACTTTTATGTTGTGTTTTTTTTCTCTCTCTCTTTTCATTTTCCTTTTTTTTCCCTGTAGATTTGTGTTTTGGGGTTACCTTGGGGTTTACATTATTTTTCTATGCATATAATTATTTTTTAACTTTTTTAAAGCAGGTTAGTCTCAAGAATTTTTAACAATCCACATTTTTACACTGATTTTTATTCTCGCCTGCTGCATATTTTGTATTTTTGGTGTCTTGCTCCTTCTAAATGGAATTTTGTTTTCTTTTTTATTTTATAGAATTTCCTTTAGTATTTCCTTTAAGGCTGGCTCAGTGGTGATGAATCTCATTAACTTTTGTTTGTTTGTCAAACTGCTTATCACTTCATCAACGCTGAGTGATAACCTGCTGGGTAGAGTATTCTTGGTGGTGTCCTGCCATTCCCCTCCGGCCTGTAAAGTTTCTGCTGACAAAGCCGCAGATAATCTGATCGGAGCTTCCTTTTGTGTTATTCATTTTATAATTTTAATTACAACGTGTCTTGGTATTTTGTCTGTTTTGGTTCCTTTTGTTTGGAACTCTTTGAGGGGTAGTTAGGTTTCTCCCAGGGTTCTTGGGAGCCAGTCCCAGGAAAGCATGCTCCTTCAGCAAAAGTCTTTCAGTTCTGCATCTGGGCTGCAGCCCCAGCAGGGAGCAATATGCAGAGATACGCAGAAATATGCAGAGATAAGCAAAAAGCCCTGGGTCCTGGGGCCGAGCTCTAGCAAGCTGCAAGCAGGGGTGCTTATCAGGAGCCTCAGGAGGCTGTGAAGCTACTGTTTTGCTGGACCCTAGTCTAGTGACTCTCCCAGGAGGGCTGTGCAGCCCTCTCAGCAGGAAACGGCTCAGCCGTCTGTGCTAGAGTTGCCAGCCTAGCTGCTTATCTCAGGGCGGGTGCTGCCCTGGCAGCTTGGTGACGTGGAGAACTGTGCGGACAAGTGGCCCAGCAGTGGAGGGGTGGGTGTTTCACTGCTGCGAGCCCTGCCTCATCATGGCGGCCTCCACGATGACACCATGCACATGAAGGGCACGGGCGAAGCTAGCCAGCAGCATCTGGGATCACAGCAAGGCTCTCCCTCTTGCTTGTTCATGCTGAAGGGGAATGAAAGTTGTGCGGTCGACCCGGTGTGCACTTCATCTATGGACTCCCCGTATTCTGTCCTGGGCTCCCCAGAGGCCCGATGTTTTCCTAAGAGAAGCCCCTTTATTTTCCACACCAGGCTGTATATGCTCACAGGTCAGTGCCCAGGCGCTGGGGTGGGGGTGGGGGGCGGCAATTGAGCGGGCAAGCCCTTCAGCCCCAGGGAGAGTGTCCATATCATTAGTCCCTCCCAGCAGATCCAGGGTCTCAATCCTGGGCAGTGGCAGGGTTCACACAGAGACTGACTGGCTGTTGCTACTATTTATGAAGACACGTGTTGCTTCTCTTTGTGGAGATGCCAGTCCCTGTTCTTTTTTGAAGTCTGTGGTTGTCCAATGAGTGTAGTGTTGTTGTGTTTGTGGGGAGGAGGTGAGCTCGAGATCTTAGCAGTCTGCTATCTTGGAACTAGCGCCTGTATTTTAGATAATAGTCCTTTATCAGATGTGTCTTCTGCAAAGACTTTCTCCCAGTCCATGGTTCACCTTCTGCTTCTCTTGACGTTGTCTTTCACAGAGCAGACACTTTTCATTTTAGTCATATCTGTAAGGTTTTTCTGGGCTCCGCGAGGAGAAATATCCAGCTCACCAATTTTTTTCCACGAATTTTGTCTTTGGTGTTGTATCGAAAAACATCAGTGCCATACCCACGCTCATCCTGATGGTCTTCTATGTTGAATCTTAAGAGTGTTACAGCTTTTTGTTTAGATTATTATCTCTTCTGACTTAATTTTTGTGACGAATGTAAGGTCTATATCTATATTCTTTCTTTCCTTTCATGTAGATGTCTGTTAAACACTCTCTTTGCTCCATGATCTTGCTTTTGTTTCTTTGTAAGCGATCAGTTGACTGTATTTATGTAGATCTATTTCTTGGCTCTCTATTCTGTACCACTGAGCACAGAATTATTATTTATTATTATTTCATCAGTTGCACATTATCTTGATTATTGTACCTTTATATTAAGTTTTGAGATTGAGTAACATCAGTCCTCTATCCTTGTTATTCTCTTTCAACATCATGTTGGCTGTTTGGGTTCTTTTGCTCTTCCACTTAAGCTTCAGAATCCGTTTATGCATATCTGTAGAGTAACTTGCTAGGATTTTGTTAGGGACTGAATTGAATATATAGATCAATTTGGGAAGAATGGATTTTTGACATTTAGCCTTCCTGTACATGAACATAGACTATATCGCCATTTATTTTGCTCTTTGATTTTATTCATCTGAATTTTATAGTCTTTGGATTAATCATGATATGTCTTGGTGTGGATTTCTTCGGATTTATTCTATTTGGATAGGATAGGATCTTTCCTGTCCTAGAGAAGGAAAAAAAAACCCACAAAACTTGTTGAATCTATAGGTTTATGTTTCTATATTTAGGAAGTTTTTGTAAGGTTTTTCTGGGCTCCACAAGGAGAAAAAGTTCAATTAGACAAAAAAGCAGAATAGTCAGGGCTTTATTGGACTTTGCGCACCCGGGCGAAACTCCCAAGTCCGCAAAACAGGCCTGGGGCAGTGGCGCGCCAGAACAAAGGGGAACTGGCTCTTTAAGCAGAGGAATTTCGCGGGCTTCCCATGTGGCGATTGGGGATTGGCCCTGTGAATCCAGGTGTGGGGGTCGCATCCCTTATTCTGATGTCATCCACCTTTTTCCCAGGCCACCAAGCCCTCCGGGCATGCCCGCTGTTCTGTCTTTCTGAGCCAGCCTAACAGTTTTCAGCTATTATTTCTTTAAATATTATTCAGTCCTTCTTTGTCTCTCCTCCTTCTCCGACTCCATTCATATGAGAATTAGCTCTTTTTTTAATGTCCCACAGTCCCTGAGACTCGCCGCTTATTTTTTTTTGTCTGTTTTCTCTCTGTTGTTTAGATGGGTCAATTCTTTCCTTCTAGTCTGAAGTTCACTATTTTCTCTCTTCTCTGCTATTGAGTCCAACCAGTGAGTTTTTATTTCTGTTGTCCCTTGCAGTTCTATAGCTCTCATATGGTTCTTTTTTGTAACTTGTTTCTTGATAATTTTCTCTTTTGTTTGAAGAAAGTTTTAAATTGCTTTCAAAAGAATGTTTATGATGACTGCTTTATAATCCTTGTCAGGGAATTCCGGCATCTGATTCATCTTGCTGTTGGGTCTATCGATTATCTGCTGTCTGGTGCAACGGGCGCTTTCCCCCGCATCCTAGTGGTGCTGGAGGTTATGACGTGAGACCAGATCCCGTCGCCTTCATTAGCCGGCACTCCCTGCTTGAGGGACGGTGTCACTGCCTGCTGGGTTTGGTTGCTCAGCTTCCTGCTGGGCCATGACACCTCTGCCTGCCGCAGAAGTGGGTCACCGAGGCACACCGTCTGTGTCTCCGCTTAGGGACGTGAGATCACCTCCCGCTGCTGCGCTCACTGTCAGTGGGGGCAGAACTTGGCTGACACACTGTTCGGTCACTGCAGGATGGGACAGGGACTCGGCTCCCATGGGTCCCTGCTGACTCCCAGGCTGGGGCAGGAGCTTCATCACTAGTCTGTCTGCAGCCTTGTAGATGCAGCTGGACATGGCAGCTCCTCCCTCGGCGGGTTCCGTGACCCCAGGGTGGGGGAAAAAGGTGCCTGTGTCTCACTCCACATAATGCCCCCTCACTGACTTTGGGTGAGACCCTGGCAAGGACTCGAGTCTCTGTTTTCCCTGCTCTGCTCTGCCCTTTGCTGCAGTTGGGTGTGGAGGCTTCATCCCCACTGGGCCTCGCTGGCAGCGGGAGTGGAGGAACGGCTGTGCTTGGTGCTGCCAGCCTGTGCCCACTCCCTGGTGCAGGGGTCGGGGGTGGGCTCAGCTGCAGTCCCCTGCGGAGTGCCGGAGCAGCCCTGTCTCTGCAAGAGAGGAAAGATCAGCTCCCAGCTCTCCCCACTGACACTGTTCAGCCAGGGGCGAGGGCACTGCCCCCTTGCAGGGGCAGGGAGGTGGTGTGGAAGTCAGCTCTGCATGAACCCTGGCCCCACCCTCACCAGGTGAGGTCGCTCTTCAGTGAGTGTTGGCCGGGGAGGACAGATATGGCCAGGAGTGTTTTCTGTTGTTTAGACTTTACTGGTGTCCCCCCAAGCCCCTCCATTTGGGAGGCCTCTGCAGCCCCCGCGGGGGATCTGGGGCCATCAGGAAGCTCAGGCAGCTCGTTGCCTTCTGCTACTCTGGTGCCAGGCCTGAGGCCACCTGCTTCTGCCCGCGGCCAGTCTTCCTGCGCTCGCGTTGTGTTCAGGGCTTCGGGTTGTGAGGAGGAGGACCTGGAAATAACAGGGCTGCTCCACCTCGGTTGTGTCCTTGGCTTAACTTTTAGTCAAATTAATTATTTCCTGGAATAAGCGTGGACATTTTCTACATATTGATTGAATCCTCTGGACTGCCAGCAGCGAGCACATGTCAATGAGTAGTTGCATAGATGCGTCTCTCTGTGTCCCTGAACATCTCCTCTTTGATTTCTCTTCAGCTCCCACCAAACCGGCCTGCGCGTGGGGACAGGCTTGTCCTGGGCACCAGGCTGAGGGTCTGTTGCTCGTCACCGGCCTCATCTTGGCCGTGAGCAGTGGGTCCGGGGAAGGGCACGCGTGGGCGGGGTCTGGAGAGCTGGCTGCGTCCATGTTTGGGGTCGGATCAGTGTACGCAGTGCCCCGCAGCTTGTCACCGAGGGCGTGGCAGGTGCGGCCCCGCGGGCTATTGGTGACCAAGGAGACCGGGAGACCAGGCTGCTCTGCTAGTCATTGTCTGCCCCGCTCAGACCTCTCTCCCGAGTCCTGCTGTGTCCATTCGGACTGTGTCCCCCTCAAGGGGCTCTGCGGATGAGGCTTGGTTGGTTTTTGACTCAAGATGCCGGGTGGCAGCGCAGCAGAGTCCCAGGACCCGCCCTGCCATCTGTTTCTCCCCACGAGAGGCCTGCGGGCGGCGCTGGACACTGGACAGTGTGTGCCCTCCAGATGGGGCTGGAAAGGCCGGCACGAGGTGGGCAGAGTGCTCCCACCATTACAGGGAGTCCACCCCAGGGGGTGGCCCATCGCTGCTGGAAATGACGACAGGCTCCGTGGTCAGGAAGGGGACAGCAATCTCAGCACCCCTACGTTGTCCTCCAGAGGTAACAGGGCCTGCTCACGTTAGCTCCTCGAGAGGAAGAAAAGTGGCTTCTACCGAGAAGAGCTGCTGCGAGGCCCCCTTTGAAAGGCCCCGGGTTCTGTGCGTGCTGCTCCGGACTCTGCTCTTGCTGCTTTGAAGGGACTCTGGTGTTTCCGGAAGGAGCATGAGGGGCGTGCTTGCTAAAATGTTTGGGACCACCGAATTTGAATGCACAATTTCACAGAACAAAGAATGCTCAGGACTGGTTTCCCCCTGGGGCAGAGGCAGTGGAGGGCCTGGGGGTTCTCCCAGGGGAGAAGTCTGACGTCCCTGAGGGGAGGGGACCTGCAGGGGCAGAGAGCGGCTGCTGGAGGGAGGGTGGTGGGCGTGTGAGCAGGGGCAGAAAGAAATGGCGGGGTGCCATTCGGAAAAACATTTGTTTTTAGGCCACTTCAGTAGACGCAGCATCCTTAACAAATAAGTTGAACCTAGAAGTGGAAGTCACGTTTTCCTGACTCTCTGTGTGTCTGTGTGTGTGTCTGTGTGTGTTTGTCTCTGTGTGTCTGTGTGTGTGTGTGTCTGTGTGTGTGTGCACGTACGTATATGTATGAATTTATTCTTCTGATTCGTGCTGTGCTTTGCTTAAGCTTTGAGAAACCTAAGGAAGTTTTATTTGCACGGTGCCTCCTGAGCCCGCCCCCGCCTTCTCCCGCTGCAGCCTGTGTTCTAGGTGGGATCCTGCACCCCTCGCCGAGGAGGCTGCAGGAGGCACAGGGGAGCTGACAGGTGTCTGTTTTCTCTGTGAATAGGGCTCCTCGGGTGTCTTGTCACCGGGTCCTCAGGGTCATGGGGCAGATTCTGCCACAGGCCTGAGGATATGCGTGTGTCTTCGCTTTAGTACCAGTGTGACTTCCAGAGGCCTCGGGCGTATCAGTATGTTGTCTCCATAGCAACATGGTGGCCAAGCAAGGAGTGTTCTTCCTGCTGTGTCTTCTTTTTCCTTCCCCTTCCTCTGCTCCAGGTGCTGAACCTGGGTCCTTGGGCCTCTCAGGTCTGCGCCTGAGCCACCGAGCCACAGGGGTGCGCTCCTGCCGCCTTGTTTTTTGTTTTTGGGTTTTTTAATTTTACTGTCTTTTAAATTGTAATTACTGTACACATTAAAATAACTTCTATGTAAAGGTTCCCCATCCGTAGATCTATGTCAGCACGCCCCTGCCCTCCACCCCATCGCCAGTATCCTTCCCCAGTGTCCATGTGCCCCGCTCGCCCTGTTGGTCACCTCAGTTCTGTGGCAAGTGTTTCAGGGTTGGTTACGTTTTGTCTGTCCCTTTGTTCTGTCTGCTCACTTTCCACCTGTGAGTGAGTCATCTAGTCTCAGTCTTTCTTCTTTTGACTTGTTTCACTTATCCTGCTGTGTCTTTTTAAAGAAGGCTTTTCCCCACCTCACCCTCCTGGCTTTTTAATCAGCATCGTAGAGTTTTGGTTCCAGACATTCATTGCTGTTTCTGTCACTCCACCTTGCGTTTCTCTTACTTAGAATGAGCTGTCAACATCAAGACAGACAAGGTGATTTCACAGGGCTCATGCCCTGGGGATTACACGAAAGAATGCAGGAGAGCGCCATCCGTCCGGGTGGATCAAGCAGCAGGGACTCTGCCGTCCCCAGGATCCCGCTCCTAACCTGGGCCGGCAGAGAAGCAGCTCCGGGCGGCTCGCTCGCTCTGCGCCAGGAGGGCCATGGCTGCCTCCTCGTGGCCTGTCCGTTCCTGTCCCTGCTTCTTGGCCATGGCTAACAGCAGAGTGCTTTCCCCAGAGATCATGTCGCATCGCGTCATTGCCTCACACACCAAGGAAGGATCCTGGGTCCAGGAGACACCCCGATCTCTGCTCTCACGGCCAGTGATTCCAGTTTCGGTGGGACTTTCAAGTCCGGCCCAGCACAGCGCGTGTTCCCGCCCGGGGCAGCGGGCTTTGTAGGACACATAGCTTTCCGTCTCGGTGGTCACTTCTGTTGATCATACCCCTTTCTTTCTAAAATCCAGAAAGACATTTTAAAGGGACATCGTAAAGCTAACAACTTGGGGGTGGGAGGGAGGTGCTGGAGCAAGAACGAAGACACCCTGGTCCAGGCCGAGGTTGGCCGTGGGGCGCAGCTCTCCTGCCAGCCTGTTGCCTGCGCTGCGGCGTCTGGACGGCAGCCTTCGTGTGGGGCAGGGGTGGAGGAGGGGCCAGAGGTGGGCAGTAGGCATCTGCTTGTCCAAGTCAGGCCCACTCAGACCTGCAGGAGGCTTCTGGAGAAACTCTGCAGTAAGGCCAGGCCCGGGGAGAGTCCGCGGCCTCCGCGCACGTGAGCTGCCCAGTGGGCTGCCCGTTGCCCTCCGCGTGGCCGCCCCGCTGTGGGAGACCCAGAGGCGGGCAACGAGCCTTCCCGCTCGCTTTCTCCGTCCTCTGAGAGTCCCGGCTCCTGACCGCTTCCCTGACCCCCGGCAGCCCCGTCCTGAGCTGAGGAAGAGGGTCGTTTCTCTGGTCGCGGGTGTGGATGAATGCAGCTTCCAAAAAGCCGTGCAGTGTGGTGTCCTCTGTGTAAGGTTCCTTATCTATTATTTACATATTTCTAAGTGGGCGCACATTCCAATTAGAGAAAAATTAAAGAGCTCACTGAGTGAGGTCGGGGCAACAAGCCCGTCATCATTTGGAGACGGCCCCGCAAGCGCGGTGAGGTGGTGGAGCTCACACAACTGACTAAATTCTCTGGGAGCAGCCGTCCCGCCCCGCAGCTCCCCTCCCTCCACGTCACCGCGGCCCGGTGACCGCAGTCCTTCTTCCCGGCTCACCTTGTCTGGCCAGGAAGGAGGTTACAGGACCTACCAGGGGCAAAAATACAGTCTGACGGGGCAGAGCGAGCATCGGACCGAGAAGAGGCCAACGGGCCTCCTCAGACGCTGTTTAAAGCAGCCCCGACGACGTGCGACGGTCCCAGGTGATCAGGTCGACAGCACTGCACCCTGCGGACGGTGCAGCGGCAGACAGGCAGGGCGAGCAGAGACACGAGGCCGGACGGGGTGCCGAGGGGCGGAGCTGGCATCTCCCTTCGCCAGGCCACTTCAACTCTGCCCGCAGGCAGGCGGGACCTGGCCCGCTGGTTTCCCCGCGGGCAGGCCTTGCTGGGGCCAGAAAGCCCGGTTTCGCGTCCCCACCGGCTGCTGGATCCCAGGGGCGCTTCTTCGGTGTTTGCTGGTAAGCCTCACGCCGCCGAGGCGCCCGCTCTGTCTGGGCAGCCCCAGCACTCGGCTGAACTCCTGCTGGTCCCCTCCCTCCACGGGTGCTGGAACAGGAAGCCGAAACTGGACTTGCCCCAGCACTTCGGAGTAATTTTAAGACAATAACTCATTTCCTTATGTAAGAAGGTCAGTCGGTAATTCCGACCCCTTCCCGAGGGTGTCACGTTCTCCCCAGCCCCACGGACAGCCTGGGTCCAGTCCTTCGGGTCTTCACAACGCTTATGTAATGATGTTGCCCCCCAGCTACGGAGCCACAGCGAAGTCTTCGCTGTCGTGCAGCCTGTGCGTTTGTGAACAAGCTGCTGAGCTGTGTCCTCCCTTGTAGTGTGTCCTTCAGTCCTGCCTTTTTACCAAGTCGGCATCCCTGAGAGCAGTAGCCGTCCCCTGGTCCGGCCTCGAGCACTTAGCGCAGTGGCTGCGTGGCCGGCGTGCGCCCACGTGCCGAGTGGCTGAAGCCTCAGCAGTGGGTCACGACAGCAGGGACGTCGTGTGACGGTTCACTGTGGTGCCGCCAAGCGTCGCGCGGGTGTCCGCTGGCTCCTCGCAGGCGTTTGCTCTCAGGCGTGGCTCTGTTTGACCAGTGACACCGTGTCGGGAACCGGGAATGAAGCTCCTTCTCTTGCTGCCGCCCTGTTTTCTATCAGCCGCTCCCTGCAGGAACCGCACTGTTTTTCTGCGCTTTCTCCTATTGGGCCTCCTGCATCTCGGTGGCTGCCATCAGCAGGTGGCCTCACTCCTGCTGAACCCGGAGGGATGCCCGGTGCTGAGAAGGAGATTCTGCTTCTGCCTGGCATCGGACGAGTGCGGATGCCGCGTGGGAGCTTGCCACGCAAACGCCACTTCAGCGACAGAACCCTGCACTTTCCTGGAACTTACGGTCTGTTTTTCTGCTCATGTGTACGAGCTTGTATATTGACTTGTGTCACCTGGCTGCACTTACTCCAGGCTTTGTCATCATCTGCCCTCAAAAGCGGAGGAGGCATGTGTCTCCTGGCTGCCACGGCGGCCCGCGGTGGGAAGGGGACCCCGGTGCGTGGGTTCGCCAGGGGGGCAGGAGGCAGAGCAGCGTGGAAGGCGGGCGCGGTGCAGCCAGGAGGCAGGGAGAAGGCAGGTGCGTGCTGAAGTGTGGTTTCGGCTTTCACTTTGTGACGTACATGTTTGTCGTGTCGATAATTGTGTAGCTGAGCTAACAAGCATTCCTTTAAGCCCTTTTCCCTTCGGTGCCCTTTGTGATCAAAAGGCTCACACTGCACAGATCAAGGTAAAAGGAAACTTCTTCTCAGAGATGGCATTGCTCCCACAGTTTTTATGTTAGTAAAATGATAGATCTGTTCTTTTCAATGGGGAGTGAGGCTCTGTCAGTAGAAACGCTCATCAGTGTGATGGATCGTGTTGTGGGTGGTGTGTGGCTGTCGCTTTGAATTCTGGATTCTCTCTGGAAAACGCAGAAACTCTGCTTTTAGAGGCACGTCGGTGACCGGCCCTGGGAGAGCACTCAAGCAGCCGCTGATGTTGTCATGAGTTTGAACCCCATCGCTGACCGAATTCAGAGTCCTCTTTCTCTTATTCAAATTTGAAGAGGTACAAATGGGACAGAATCACTGTGTAAAGGAGCTGAGGTCGGGCCACCTCTGCCGCTCCCCTGGCCATTGGAAAAAATTCTGTAGATAAAGGTTAGGTTGGCCAAGTCATTTATTCATTTATTCATGAATGACATCATTTTCTAACTTTTCCCAGATGCTCTGTCTTGAAAAAACCATTTGAATATTCACCACATAGATCTTATATGGGTCTCTTGTTATTTTGACGCCCCCGGGAATGCTGTTCAGTCCCTGTTTTACCACTAAGCATGTAAAGAGTGACAGCAGTGAGCCCGCTGTGATGCAGGGGTGGACGGAGCTCTTTTCCCCTGTGACTAACGGGGTCTCTGCTCACACAGCGCTAACCTGCTTAATAACGGCCCAGGTGCACGTGGCTGCATGCGAGGCTGGGGGAGTCATGACTGCGAGAGGGTCCGGAGAGGGAAGAGGAGGAAGGAAGACACAGCGGTGGGCTCCCGCTTTTGCTAAAAGCAGCGGGACAGGCGAGTCCTGGTGGAGCAGCGGTTAAGTCAGTCACCTGTGCAGGATGCAAGCTGCATACCTCTGGGTTCGAGACCTGGGTCTGGGGTGGTGGGAGGAAGCACTCAGTGTAGACAACTAAATGGAAAAATTAAAATGCTTCTTCCTCCTCGCTCTAAAAAAGGGGAAAAAAAAGTCAATGTATAAAAGTAGTCGGACAGTCAGGAGGCCTGGCGGGGTTTGTGTGTTTGCAGGGTGAGCTCATCAGCAGACGCCTGGGACATAGCAGGCCGCCCGCCCCAGCGCCGGCCACGGAGCTCCGGCTCGCAGCCTCCCTGCTCTGTTCCGAAGTGACCGGCTCTCTTCTGAGATTTGGACAGCAGGCGGCGGGGCGCAGGGAGGCACAGAGGGCCGGTCCGAGCCTCCCGTCTGTCTGGATGAGCTCCGCGCGCTGAGGCCCACCCGGCCCGGCACACGCCGCCTCTTCTCCTGAATGTTAGACTCCGTGCTGAAAAGCATAACGTTACATTTAGGCCTTTAAACCCCTGCTGCTGGCGTTGCCCGTTTCGTCGCTCTCATTTGCTAAAAAAGGAAAGTTAATTTTCTTGTAAATGCAAAATCATAGGTGTCTTTATGGACCTGGGCTTCTTCGGCTGTTGTATTCACTCTGATCTTTAGATTTGGAAAAGTTGGTCACTTTATCCCCATTCCTGTCCTCTTCGGGGGG
>RJWH01008494.1:0-29960 GCA_004363575.1 Solenodon paradoxus
AGGTGATGCTGTTTCAGACAGAGAATGGGACTGTGGTGTGCATGGCGGTTGCAGGGAAGCCGGCTGCAGGGATCTCCTGGACCCCAGCGGGAGACTGTGACACTAGACAAGAACATTGGGACAATGGCACAGTGACGGTGCGGAGCTCCTGCCGCTGGACGAATATCACTGCGTCTCCTGTGTCCTGTTATGTCTCCCACCCGACCGGCAACAGGAGCCTGTCTACAGGACAGAAGACAGGTTAGTTTCTTTCTAGTTTTGTGTTGGAGTGTTTTCATTCTTTCCGAGGAGTTGCCTTTAGAAGGAAAAAAACAAACAAGTGTTCAGTGAAATTTCTTTCAAGGTTATTCTTTCCACCCTCTACATTAGCTCTTATCCCTGTTCAAAGTAAAGACCTATGTCTAGAAAATTACAGACATGTTGTAAAAAGTTGTAGTATAGTGTGTGTCTTATTCTCCTTTTAATGTTCATTTCTATACTAGTAGTAAGTTGGCTTGAGTTGTATCTTTTTAAGATAAATACCCATGCTTTGAATGGAAGGATAAAATATGGCTTTAAGCAAGTACTTAGGATTTTATTAGAAGAACAAGGTCACTCATAGCTACCTTCATGCATTTTTAGTTTGGTAGAATGTTCCAGCTCTTCCAGTGGAATTTCTTAAATATTTTAAAATACCACCTATGATTCCATTCATCACTGTTTCATTTCTCTACTCTCTGCTCCCATTGTACTCTCATTTCTCATTATTTAAAAGATATTATTTAGATTAACAGAACACAGAGTTTAAAGTCCACACAGTTCTATGAAACTATGATGATATGCATTAGCCCTATCAGGGCCTTTCTATGCCCTCTCTATTCTTACTCACCTTCCCTGAGGCAAGGAATTTCAAAGCTTCTGCAATTTCTGCTAGTTATTAACTCTGTTTTTATAAATAACATACTTCTACCTCTGTTTCTTAACATCACATTTAGACTTGAAGTACCTGCATCCTTCCCCTTATGGGAGAGGAGGACTTTACATGCCCCCTTCCCTTATTCTTCGTGCATAGTCATGTAGGCATTTTTAGTTACACTCATTAGTGTTTATATTATTTGACATGTTTTATGAAAAGCTAAATCAATAAATAAAATCATGCTTTCCTTCTGTTAATAGCTTTTACTTGCACTTAATTTTTTCTTTATACTTTCATCTCTCTAGGAATTTGCTAGCATGTACTTACTGTTCATTATCTAAACTTAACTGCAAACACTAGACAGTCCTGCTTAATACTACTTTCTACCTAGTCAGATTTGCTAGGTCATCTGTCAGTTGCATTTCTTTTTTTTCTGGAGACTCCCCTTCTTGCATTTCGGCACGCCCTGCTCCAATCTGACCTGGCTCATTGACCTGCAGCTCAGCTGTTCTACACCTTCTTTCTCCCTGTCCCCAGCCTGACCCTACATTTATTTAACCTGATTCCCTCTGCCTTCCAGACATTTGTTACTTTTTATCGCTTTCTTCTGTCTAGGTCTCTTTTATTACTACTTGTGTCATCCTTAGTGAGCATTCAAAAGGGAGCTTATTGGAAGCTATGTTTTCTGTGGGTGGGCTTGTCAGCTGTTAGCTTGAATAGAGTGAAAGACAGTGATTTTTTTTAATTAAAATATTTTAGTTAATTTACAATATTATGTCAGTTTCAGATGTATCATTTCACACCTGGATAAATGTATAAACTACACCATACCCCACCAAAGTTCTAGTATCCATTTTTTTTTAATTGAGAATTCTTTATTTCCTTAAGTATTGGAAGATCTTTTCTCTGAGGCTATTCAGGCTCTGCAGAAAATAACTTTCCATTTTCTTGTCTGGGAGGGATAAGTCTGACTCTCATTGTTGTGGGAGTAGGGGTAGGGAGAGAGAGAGGAGGCAGGAGGGAGGATGGAGACACTGTTCAGAATGCAGAACTCGGACTTCCCTTTAATACTTCTTTAATACCTCTCTTTAGTGTGTGTGTGTGTGTGTGTGTAAATATATGTTTTAATAGATGTGTATATGTGCATATGCTTTTTAATAGTCACAGGTTCACAGTAAAATTGAGCAGTAACTATAGAGTTCTATAAGCCCTGTGCCGACACCACCACATCCCCCCATTCCACAGTGGTACATTTGTTACAATCAGGGAACCGACGTGAGCACATCATTTTCACTCAAAGTCTGTAGTTTGCATTAGGGTTCACTCTGCATGTACATCCTGAGTTTTGACAAATGTATAGATGACATGTCTTCATCATTATGGTTCCCTGCGGAGTAGTTTCACTGCCTTGAAAAGGCTTCAAAGCTCCACTTATTCATCACTCCTTCCATCCTATCCTCTAGCACCCCTCATCTGTTTTGAACTGTTTCCATAGTTTTGCCATTTCCAGAAGGTCATCCCATCAGAATTCTTTCACTTAGTAATTATGTATCCATATTTCCTCCTTGTCTTGATAACCCTGGATAACCCATTTTTTAGTGCTGAATGATCTTCCATTGTCTGGTTGTGCCACTGTTGAACCATATATTTTTATTTCTATGTTTACAGGTTACTCTCAGATGAGCTCAAATTTTCGATACAGCCTCTTCTCTGTTTTAATCATCATGGTCATCATGGGGTTCATTTGGCTTTTGAAAATCAGCAGCTGCAGGTATTGACTGCTAACATACTTTTTTATTTTTCAGCTTTATTGGACTAGAAAAGGGTCAGTTATATGGAATTGATTGACTGGTTCAGATTGGGATGTTAATGTCAAGTCTCACAATCAAGACCATGTCCTGAAGATGTTAGATGAGAACTATTCTAAATGACAACAAGAATTTTCTAGGTCACTTGAACATGTCATCACAGTCAATTAGGCCTTTTAGAGCAGGGTCTTGGGAGAAATAGTGCGTGTTAATTTTCTGTTTTGGAAAATAACTGCAACAATTCATATGTGCTAAAGAGGAGATGCCACTTATATTCCATTTCTTCAAGATTCTGTTGTATAATTTCACTTCCTTTTCTAAAATGTAGAAAACTGTATTGGGGTATATTAAATACAAGCATTCTTCACTTATTTCTGGAAGTTCATTTCTGATCATTTATGGCTTCTATCAGAATGAACCATGATTGTTAATAAAACACTTTTGTTTTCCATTTTCAATCTAAATAGTGATGCTTTCTGTATTAATTCCAGCTTATTTTATTTTACAGGAAATGTAAATTGAAAAAAAGAGAAGCTACTCCAGTTGTTGAGGAGGTAAGTATAGATTTGAAAGGATATCTCCAAATTTTTTATCCCTTTCTGAAAAATCTAGCCACATAATTTGCAATTTGCTTTAATATTGGTGTTTTACTTAGAAGATAAAATTCTAATTTTATAATGCTTATAGTCAGATGTACTTATCTTATTAGTTATATACTAAGTACTCTTTTATGTACCACCCTGAATCCGTATTTTCATTACATGAACTGCATCCTACAAAACACTGAATGTCTGCCTCCTTTGACCTGCAATTTTTGTTGAAACTGAATTGTCATTTCCTCCCCATGAAATCATCTGTAATTCATGACTTCCCTTTCTCAAAAATCATTCTCTCTCTCTTACCCAAGTTTGAAACATATCCTACTACTTAATCTCTTACAACCATTTGTTTACTAAATCTTTGACCCTTTCCTTTGAAATGCTTTGCATATCATTCGTTCTTCTTCATTCCTTCTTTCACACAACCTTTATCATCTGTCACTATAACTTAAGTAATCAATAAATATAATTAATAAAATATTAGACAACTTGCTCTATGTTCATGTAAGCCCAGGCACACACTATTGATGATCTTAAAACTATTAGAAACCTGTTAGAAAACCTGTTAGAAAAAAAGGTAGTTTCTATCATGATTTCTGACTTTTGGGAATTGATTTTGACTTTGAGTTCTTTCTTAGGATGAAATGCAGCCTTATGCCAGCTACACAGAGAAGAGCAATCCACTCTATGATACTACAAACAGAGTGAAGAAATCTCTGGTGTTATAAAGTGAACTTGATGATAAGACTCTCCACATCTAAAAATTTATTAGAGTCTAGTACCAGTAAAATGAATCAAGATGCAGTACAACTACTGTTTTGATTTTCTTAGAGTTCTAGAATGAAAGAGTTATGTTGAAATAAGCTTTTCAAAGATTCTTAGAAGAGAGACATTCTGAAGAATTTGCTTTCATATCCTTAAACCACTGACATTTTAGAATCTTAACTGCTACTAGCTAATTCTCCAATGAGCTGCTATTATTACCAAGAATATAAAATAATATGATAAAATATTCAAATTTTTCAGTATAGTAGTGAAAACTAGATTTCCTAAAGAAAAAAACTCTGCAGAAGGAATAACCATCAAGTGTTTTATGTATTCTTGCTATGTACATATGACATATCTATGACATATGTGTACATTTATATGTCTATTCATATATATGTATGTGAATATATATCTATATGTAGAGATATATCCTTGTCAAAATACACATGTGAATATACAAAATTCCTGGTCTGTACTTAAAGGAATTTAGTAATGTAGTATATCTTGGAGATCTTTTCCTATTCACACAAGCAGAGCTACCTCATCTTTTTAATGGTTCTATAAAATTTCATTGTGTAGTTATGCCATAATTTAACCACAACCCTAGTGATTGACCTTTAAGTTGTTTTTAGCTTTGTTTATTTTGCTACTATAAATAATACCACATAGAATGTTTCTTATGGATTTATGTGTATTGTCTGATTATATTTTTAGGATAATTTCCCTGAGTGGAAATGCCAGTGCATTTTTATTGTTGACTGATATGTCAAATTGTATCAATTTGCATTCTTCCAACCATGTTTGAATGTACCTTTCTCTATACTGTTATCTTAACAGCTGCAATATTCCCACTTTCTGTTTCTAATAGACCAGTTAGCTAATACAATTTAAGACTGTAGTAAGAATTATGCTATTTAATAAAATTGATTTTATATTTTTCTTCCATGTTTATGGGAGAGTGAGAAGGCGGTGGGAGGGAAAGAGGAAGGGAGGGAGGGAGAGAGAAAGATTCTACATGTTTGATGATAAGAAAACTTCTGAACTCATATCTATAGAGGATTGATATTTATATCTAATGCTTAATATGTTCATTGAGCAGATGGACATTATGGAGGACTTAGGTATCTATAAATATGGTCTTTGTGCTAAGGAGTTGTCATGGAATGACAAGACTATCCCCTCTATTCTTGTGTGAAATAAAACGAAGATTGGGGTTATCTATATTAATCATTTTTTGATATTTTGAAAAATATTGTTTATTTATGAAAAAATAAGCCTGTTTCTCCACAATAGGAAAACCATTAAATGTTTTTATCATGGTAGAAATTAAAACAAAATTCATTCATTCTTCAATTATATCAATGGAAACATTTAAGGCAGCTCTTTTGTCTCATTAATATGTTTTCCTCATTCGAGATCATTTGGTTACTCTACAGTTTAGCTTTAAAAGAATCTTGAGTCTAATTTGGAGGTTAAAAGAACATAATGAGACTCAGCACATGATATTTTGACCAAACTATTTTAATAGCATTTTAGTTTGGCCAAAAAACCAGTCCATTAAATTTCCCCTGCACATAGGACCAAGCCATGTGCACAGAAGACCTCAGAATTCTGTTCTTGACCTTTTCAGAATTTTCACCCATGCCTGGTCAGGATGAGACTCACAACTTATCAGATTAAAAATATCTGTTTAAATATTATTGAACAACAAAACTGTGTCTACCTCTTAACATGATAATGTTAGAACAGCCATGCCAGATGATGCCAGCGTGAAAACTTCCATAGTTTTGTGTTAAGTTCTATTTTACATGAAATAAATGTATAAAACTCTCTGTTAAAAAGGTGCCAAATGAGATTGGATATTAGAATAATGTGGAGAAATAAAACTGATGTAGATTTCCGAAATCCACTTTAGGCCTGCTGCATCAGAACATTCACAGATTGAATCAGTTTCCTTCAGGAAGCAGAGGCTGAGCTGCAGTTAGAAACGGTGAAAGTTAATTGGGGGACAGTGGTTATACTGGTCAAAGATTAAAGGGACAGGAAGCAGGAGAGGGAAGGCAATGCCTTGGGGGCTTGATGCTGACCTGAGTAAAACCTGAGGAAGGAAAGAAACGAGGTAGCAGAATAGAAGAGGGAAAGCCTGCGACCAATGAAAAGATTGGAACCAAGATTGCTAAGAAGACTGGTGAACAGAAAAGGCCAAACCCTGACATCCCTTCAGGCTGAGGAGTATGAATGGCCTCAGATGCTGAAATGGACCTGAAGGTTTGAACAACTCAAGACCCTCAGCTAATCATACTCCTGGCAGTTGAGTGTGAGTTCTTTTCCATGGGAAATAAGCAGCTCACCTCCTTGAAGCCCAGCCCATGCTTTCAACTGCTTTGTATTTTTCTGGTGTATTATCCTCTCTCTCTTTCTTGTCAACTTTTCTGTGGCATTTAATATTAGGCACACCTTTTACAAAGAAACTTTTTATTCACTCTGAGAGTTTACATTGTATTAAGAGAATTTAAACCATACATATTTGTTGTGGTTACTTACTACTTGGCCATATTTCTACAATCTGTCTCATTTACTATGTTTTCTCCCCCCACCCTATTTTATCTTTTATCTTACTTTGTTGGATTGGCTAATTTTCTCTTCTTTCTTTCCCTTTCCTTTGCCTCTAGTAGTCTGAAAGTTTCCCACTGTGATATACATGAGTGGCTATGCATTTGTGGACATTTAAAATCAACTTTATTGTACTAGAATATATATTTAAAGTGTACAATTTATTTACTTGTGCACATATTTAAAGTGTACAATTTGTTCAATTTTGACAGTTTTACACCTTGAAACCATCAACACAATCAAAATAATGAACCTACCCTTGAAACTGTTTTCTTGTACTTCTTTGTGTCATCCCCTCAACTCTTGCCCCTCCCTTCCTAAGCAACACTGATCTGATTTCTGCAACTATATATTAGTTTGCACTGCCTACATTTTTATAGAAATATGACCATACAATATGTCCTTTTGGGGGGATATGTGTGGTGCGTGTGGAGGAGTGTCTGGCTTCCTTCATTCAGCACAATTATTTTGAGATGTGTCCACACATTGTAGTTTATTGTTTTTATTGCTAATTAGCCTTTCATTGTATGGATATGCCACAGTGTCAATCCACTCCCTGTTACTAGACATCCAGATTATTTTAGGAGATTACAAATTAATCTGAGAACATTCTTGTGCAAGAGTTTTTGTGGATATGTGCTTCTATGTTTCCTGGGTAAGAACCTTATGGTTTATAGGTGTCTAACTTGTAAAGAAATTGCCAAACGTTTTCAAGGTGGTGTAAGAGCTTCAGTTCTTCCACAGCCTTGCCAACACATGGTCTGGTCAATTTTTTAAAATTTAAGTAGATCTGTTTTATTTACTCTTTCATTGTGGTTTTAATGCATATTTCCCTAGAGACTAATGATGTGACTCTCTTATATACTAATTTACCATTCATATATTTTCTTTGGCAAACAGTCAAATATTTTGGCCATTTAAAAACAAACAAAAAAGACAAACAGGGTTGGCATGCACCGGAGGCCTAGCAGATGAGTCTGCAGTCTCCTGGTGGCATAGTCCACATGTAACCCAAGAACCTGGGTTTACCATCTAGGTCCAAGAAGAGCAACAAAGAGGAAAACTAAATAAAATAAATCCTTCTTTCTCCTCTCTCTTCCTGCCTGCCTTCTTCCTTCCTGCCTGCTTGTCCTTTCCTTTAAAACAACAATGACTAGCCACAACACGGTAGTTTATTTCTGTATTGAAAATTATTAGCATATTCTGAATACAAGACTTTTCTTCCTCTTTACAATGTATAGTGTGTTTTGAAGAGACGTTTTTGTTTTTTAAGAGGGGTCATTGACATTTTTATTTAATATTATCAAAGGAACACTGCATTATAACACAGGGTTTAAGTGTGCACTTTTGTAAATCGATTTCTGTACATACTACAGTAAGTTCACAACTACCAGTTCAATTCTCTCAATCACCGTCTAATTGACCCTTTTGTCAATTTACCCATCCTCTACCTCTTTTCTTTCTGGTAACTATTTATTTTGTCTTATAGACTAGCAGTCTATTTTTGTTTGATTTTTTTCAATCATTTGTTTGGTTTCCCTATATACCACATATGTCTTTCTCCATCTGACTTATTTTACAATGAATAATTCCCTCTAGGTTCATCCATGTTGTGAAAAATGGCAGGATTTTGGAGTGTCTTGATGGCCTAGTGGATAAAGCCGCCAGAGGTAGTCTTTCTATGCCCTGAGGACCTGGGTTTGAGAGCTGGGGCTAAAGTGAACAACCAAGATGAACAAATAAATAAAAATGAAGTGCTTCCTCTCCTTCTCTCTTCCTCCCTGTCTGTCTGGTCACCTTCATTTCTACCTGCACCTTTCCTTTAAAAAAAAAAAAAAGTGGAATTTCATCTTTCTTTTGATGGCTGAGCAGTATATTTTACTTTGATAGACAAGTTATCATTTTCTTTATAGACTGCTTTTGGTTTCACATCGGCGAAATATTTTTCTAGCTCAAAGTCATAAAAGATTTATTCCTCTGTTTTATATTAGAAAATTTATCATTTGTGGTTATAGACTTAGGGCGATGATCCATTTTGATGGAATTTTTGTGTCTGGTGTGAGATGTAGATTGAACTTATTTTGCATATGGACATGTTAATATGGCTATTACAGCACCACTAAATTGCTTTTAAATGATTATTGAAAATCATTTGTACCCACATATATGGATCTATTCGATTATTTTGTTTTCTTATCAAATCATTTGTTGGTTGTTATGCTAAGATCAAGCTAATGTCTGCTGGATTTGCAGGTCTTGAAATCAGGTAGGATTAGCTCTCCAACTTTTTTTTTTTTCAAAGTTAATGTTGACTATACCGGTTACTTTGCATTTTCATATGAATTTTAGAATCTGTTAATTTATGGAAGAAGTCCTTTTGGATTTTGACTGGATTCTGCTGACGTATATATCAATTTGAGAATTAATATCTCAGCAATCAAGTCTTCCAATCCATGAGCATAGTACACCTGCCATTCTCTTAAGCCTTCTTTAATTTCCAAAATTTCCCAAATACTTTATTTCATGCTCTTGATGTCACTTCAAATGGTATTGTTGTCTAAATTTTAATTTCTAATTGTTTTTTGACATGACATGGCAATGTAATTGTTTTCTATCTATTAACCTTAAATATTCTGCAACCTTCATAAGTGTACTTTGTGGTTCTAATTTTTTTTAAAAGATTTTTATCAGATTTACTTCACTGATGATCTAACATCTGCAAATAAAAAGTTTCTTCCTTTCTAATCTGGGTGACATTTATTTATTTACTAAATCATAATTGTTTCTTCACTCACAATACTTCTGATACCAAGTGTATGGATTTTCCATACCAAGTAATTTCCATATGTTTGCAGACAGCAACTGAATGTCTTATGATTTATTTCAAATTTGACACTGACTATATGGAGTTAGCACAGACACTGCATATTCAGGGATCAATACCAAATGACCAACCCTCCCCCACTTCAGATGGCAATAGAAAATAGTGGGTCCCAGGTAACTCACACTTCTTCCTTTTCTTGGATATAAATAGAGGGTTCCTGTGAGACCCCTCCTCAGGCTGACTAATTTGCTATAATGACTCATAGAACTCAAGGAAACACTTGCTTATTATTACTAATCTATTATAAAAGACTTTATGAAGCATACAAAGGACTAGCCAGATGAAGATGGACACAAGACCGGGTTTGAAAAGATCCTGAATGTAGGAGTTCTGTCCCCAGAAGTTTGGGGTGCACTGTCCTGCTGGCATGTGAGTGATTCAATAACCTTGAAGTTCTCTGAACCCCTTGGTTTAGGATCGTTATGCAGGTTTCATTATGTAGCCATGATGGATTAAATCATTGGTTATTGTTAATTTACTCAATGCTCAGTAGATCTGAAGTTTCCAACCCTCTAATCAGTAGGTTGATTCTTTGACAATCAGCCTCTGTCCTGAGGCTATTCAGAGCCTCATTAACGTTACCACATGAACTTGGGTATAGCTGAAAGGGGCTTATTATTAATAAAAGACACTCCTCAAAACCCTTTCACTCAGAAAATCATAAGGGTTTTAGGATATCTGTGCTAAGAACCAAATACATATTTCTTAATGTTCACAGTATCGCACTTATCTATTGCACTGGCTAAAGTCTCTTGTAAAAGCTTGACTAGAAGTAACAGTGATCTTGTCTTCTACTTGGTGTTACCAAGCATTCAAACATGCAACTTTTTACCTTTACCAATTGTGAAATGATCTTCTTTATCTCTAGTCATGTTTTTTCTTGATCTGGAATTCTTAAAGCTTTTTAGAACTGTGGGTCTATACTTTTCACCAGCTTAGGAAGATATTTTTGCCATTATCCTCAAATACTTTGTGTCTCCTCTTCTTGTTTTTACCTTTTGTGAACTTGAATTACAAGTACTCAGGCCAAATGAAATTGAACTACCATTTATTGACACACAGTTCATGTTCATATTTTCTTTACTCTCTATTTACTTTTGCATATTTCTATTATCAAATTTGTTATTTTTTTCTGCTGAAATATGTAATCTGCTGTCAGTGCTATCAGTATTTTTTTTAATCTCACATATTACAGTTTTCATCTCATGGGATATAGCAAAAGATGGTCTAAGAAGAAAGTTTATAGTGATAAATGCCTAAATTAGGATTTTAAATAAAGTAACTTTATATCTCAATGAGCTAAAAAAGAGAACAACAAACTAAGCCCCAGGTTAACAGAAGGAATGAATAACATCACGGCAGGAATAAATGACAGTGAACAGAAAAGCAATAGAACAGTAAAACTAAACAAGATAAACAAAATTGACAAAGTGTTAGCTAGATTAACCATGAAATAGAGAAGACTCAAATAAAACTACAAATGTGGGAGGAAACAATACGCTGATACCACTAAATACAAAAGTTGTGAGACTACTATGAACACTTCTATGTCAACAGATTGCACAACCTAGAAGAAATGGATAAATTCCTTCATGAAATTCATGAAAATGGAGAAAATATGAACATGCCAATTACTAGTAAAGAGACTGAATTAGTAACCAAAAATCTCACAAGCAATTGTCCAGGACTAGATGGCTTCTCTGGGAGATATATTTCTACCAAATATTTAAATAATTGAGACCAATCCTTCTCTAAATCTTCCAAGAAACTCAAGAGGAGTGAATACATCCAAACTCATTCTATGAGGCCATCATTCCCCTGCTATCAAAGCCAGACAAAAACATCACAAGAAAACTACAGGTCAATATCCTCGATGCATGCAGATGCAAAAATGCACTGTCAAACCAGATTCAATAGCACATTAAAAGAATCATACACCATGATCAATTTAGATTTGTCCCTGGGATGCAGGATCATACAACTTACATAAACTAATACATTTGATATACTCCATTAACAGAATAGTATAAAATCATATCATCATCTCAATTGATGCAGAAAAAGCTTTTGATAAAATTTAACTTTCATTCATTACAAAAACTCAGCAAATTAGGTATAGAAGGAAGGTAGAAAAGTATCAACATAATAAAGGTTATATATTATATTATTATCTTACATACATGCATATATATACATATATAATAAGACCCTAGCTATCATTCACATTCAATGGTGAAAAACTGAAAACGTTTCCTCTAAGATCAGAATAAGACAATGATGCCTGCTTTTATCACTTCTATTTAATATAGTAGTGGAAACCCTCCCCAGAACAATTAGGCAAGAAAAAAGATCTAGAAAGCATCCAAATCAGAAAGAAGAAATCAGATTATCTTTGTTTGCAGATGATATGATCTTAGATAGATAGGAAACTTACAGATGACCAAAAACTGTTAGAACCAATAAGGGGACTTGTTTTGTGTTGGTCTCAGCCCATTGATCTCAGCCTATTGGTCTCAGCCAACGTGGCTGGGCCAGCCCTTGCAGTTCTTCTTATAATTTTGAGATGTCTTCAGTCATAACCATCAAGAAATTATAGGGAAATAAAAAGGTATTTTATTCACAGGTCCTAGAGAGCACATAATACACCTGAGAGAGAGAGAGAGAGGTTATAAACCTGGGGTTATGCTTTTATTAGAGTCAAGATGGGGTCCTAGGGTTTGTGAACTCAATCTTTTCTGGTGAATTGAAAAAAAAAAGCAAGTAAAAGGCGAAAGATTTACGCTCTCTAAAGAGAAACCAGAACATGCGCCCATTTACAGAGGAGTGCATAAAAAAAAAAAATGGTACGTATATATAGTGGAATACTATTCACCTCTCAAGGAAGATGAAATCCTACCATTTGAAACAACATGAGTGGACCTAGAGGGGATGATACTTTATGAGATAAACCGGAAGGAGAAAGACTAACGTAGTATGATTTCACTCATAATACAGCATATAGAAAAAATATGCAACTAAATGAACTAAATCCAACAAAAGTAGTCTATAAAATCAAATTAGCAGTTGCAAAAAATCTATCTAGTGGCTGGGGATGTGTTTATTAGATATAGATAGCTTTGAAGTGCTTGCCTTGGTAACCAACATTTAAGTCAGGCACTTGTATTTCAAAAGAGAAAAATCAACAGGCACACTAGAGAACCCTAGTACACTGTTGGTAGGAATGTAAGCTGCTGATTTTATTTATTGTCTGGAAAACAATATACACGTTCCTGAAGAAAATAAAAATAAAAATAAAATTATCAGATGATGTAGCAATCTTCATTCTTAGTACAAACCAAACAAAAGGAAACCATTGTCTTGAAGACACATCTATACTCTCAAGTTCCTTGTAGTATTATTATAGTGGTCAAGCTATGAAAACAATCTACGTGCTCATGGATGAATGTATGAGTCAAGCAAATGGAAATATGTGAAAAGGAATATTATTCAGCTTTAAAAAAGAAAGGAACTCCTGTCATTTACAGAAAATGGATAAACCTGGAGGACATTATGCTAAGTAAAAAAGGCCAGACAGAGAAGAATAAATGTTGTACTGGATCACTTATGAGAAAAACAAGTTAAACTCACAGAAACAGAGGTTTGAATGGGGCTATCAGGGATGGGGCTATGGGGGAAATAGGAAGATACTGGTCAAAGGATACAAGTCTTCAGTCATAAGACAAATAAGTTCTGTGATCTCATGTGCAGAGTGGTGACTCTAGTTAATAATGCTGTACTTTATACTTGAAATTTACTGAGAGTAGATCTTCAGTGTCCCCACCAAATATGTATAAAAGCACTATGTGAGTGATGGATGTGTTAAAAGAATATTTCCAGTGACTGATGTTAGAAATTTGCCAACTTCCAAATATTTAGTTAACTCCCTGCCAAAGGTATTAAAGAATACCTTTGGAAAGATGTGACTTCTAGAATATCTTAAGTATTTAGAGGAATCCTTTGTGGATCTGAAAAAAGAAATAAAATCAACATTTGTACATAATACATTAAATTTACCACCAGTTTATTCTATCCTTCACCATATCTCATTTTGTCTTATTAACAAGTATGGAATTAAAGATTGTGGATAACTGATCATTTACGTGAAAGTTTTGATGTCCTGTATGCTTTTTTTTTTTTTTTTTTAGGTATGTCAGGGTACAGCAGCCATCTTTGTATGGAAAAGTAATAGACAATTAAAAAAAGTTTTCTTTAAAAAATACGAATAGATTTTTATTCATAATTACCTTGCTAGCTAGAATTGATAAATGAACAACAGCAAATATCAAATCAGATTACATTTTTATTTTTCTATTGTTTCCTGCTAGCTAACATTTTGACACACAAGAAGATAAGAGAAAAACAGTCTTTGAATTTACAAGCTTGCTTTAGCTTTCAAGTCCTGGTCAAATGTGGTCCAAGACTCCTTGTAGGAAGTTCTCAAGGTTGCTTTTCTTTCCTTAAGATATTTCTTAAAATGATATTTACCATTTTCTATTCACATTCTCTTAGAAGTTCACAGTAACATTTTCTAGAAGCTGAACCTGTCTCTATTATTGCTTGGGTAATTTATGGAGGAATACTTTTGTATTTTTGTTTCTAGACACTTCTAAGCGATGTCTTTGGCATTTTTATGGGTAGAGAGATCTTGAGACCAAAAACTCTGGGAACTGCTGTTTCAACTGATAAGAAAGACTTAGGATGGCCACTTATGATTAGGTTAATTTCAAATTTGGGCAGCATCACTTGAGAAAATTAAAGTTATAAAATATCAAGGGTGAAAAAAAATGAAGGGAAAGTCATAAATTAGAAACTTTGGTTTCCATGAATTGTCTGAAAATTACTGAGACCCTGGTTGGGGGTCTTATTTTAGAAAGAGTGGTGAATATTTTCATGCCGTTCTAGTGACGAAGACAGACTGCTGCTGAGCTGCCATGCTTACTCTTGCTCTGTTTCTGTCTTATTTTAGAAATAGTCACTTCTGACCAATTTCCCTAAAATACACACAAGCAGGACTTTGGTTTTTGCTGAGCTTAACAACCTGCCGTCCAAACAAGCATCAGGGGTTTAAGACGACAGTGTGGGGTATTTTGTTACTGATACCTTAAGCAATTAGTGCATTCTAGGTCTTATCTTAAGTTTGGCTCGTATTTGATGTAAATAAACAATTCGCATTTTTAGACTAAATAAACATTTGGAGTATTCCACTTAGCCCACATGATGATCTTGTTTTCCCAAACTAAAATGTTTACTGCATCTTTCTCTGGGTTTTTTTCAGGTCTCCTACTGTTTTTCAAAATGCCTAATTGCTAAGATGATTTTGCCGAACAGATTGTCAATCAGTTTTAAGATTCACTGTGAGTATTATTTATGAGTTATCCTTTAGGTATATATTTTCCTCTTTAGTTTTATTTTTAATAATGGCAATTTGCTTTGGTGGAAAGGAAATATGCTTACTATAGGAAATTCCAACAATGGCTTAAAATGTCACCATCCAGAAACACTTTCAGTATTAGATGAACACTTTTCTATGGAAAGATGTAGAAGGAAGGAAAGAAAATTTTCACAGAAATTCTTTCCTATATACATTAAAAAATACACTTATTGCTACTTGCTTTTAAACAAGAGAAAGAAACATAAATATTTACTATATTAGAGTTAATGATGCATCCATCTACTCTATACAACACCAAGGCTGAACTTTAACGTTAACTCTGAACTCTGAGTGGTGGTGATGTCATTGTTTTTTCAGCAGTTGTAACTGATGTGCCTTACTGGGGGCAGGGGTTCATAAGGTTCATGCATGTGTAGGGTCAAGGAGCATGTAAGAGCTAGTACTTTCTGCTCCATTTTGCAGTGAACCTCAAACTACTCTAAAAAATAAAGTCTCTGTATAAAAAAGTTAGTTTCTCTTCAGAAGCACTGTTTTCTGGTTTACTATCACAATGCATACAGCATTTGAGAATCTCAGAAACAAAACAAAAACACACCATTCAAAACGGAAAACGCAAATCTACATGTGTCTAGTCCCAGGCATTTGGAAAGCTGCCTTCTACATATTAAAAAACAAGTCTTGATGAGATGAGACACTAAATTCTAAAGGAAATCTCCAAGAAGAGACTGAAAGATATTGAGGGTGCTGTAACTGGATTTTTTATAAAGTATATTTCTCATGTCACAGAGTGACACGAAAAGTCATAAATTGTAACCTGCCATGAAAGATCAAGAAATCTTAACAATTTTACACTTTCTCAAGTCACCTTTTCTACCACATTCTGGATTGTTGCATGAGTGTGTGTGTGTGTGTGTGTGTGTGTGTGTGTGTGTGTGTTACATTTTGGAGGTTTAAAACATTTGAATTCTGTTCTTTGGTCTTAACTATATTTTTATATTAATTTATTCTTCATTACCAATCATCATGATTTCTTATTTTCATTTACATCTTGCTTGGTGGGATATCTAGTATTTTTGTTGTTTGTTTTAATAACTGGAGTATGGGAGGGAAGGAGAAGGATAAAATAGTGTGTCCGCATCTGTTTTTAAATTCTCTCTTGTCTTTTTGATACAGAGGTGTAGGTCACATGAAGCAAAACCCATCATAGTTTAGTCTAGTTTCAAATATATGTCTAACTCTCTATCATGTTGTTCATTGAATGTGTGATAGCTTCTGTATTTGACAATATAATCACTGAGTTATAGGGAGAGCTAATTTTCATTCTGAGAAAAAGTGGTAATGAAAACTCTCTCAGGAACAAAGCAAAATAAATCCTTACTCACTATAAAAACCATCTTGAGACCCTTGATTATACAATATTTTGCTAAAATGTTAGAGCAGCTATAGAAACTACAGCATTCAAAATAACTAACCACCCCAGCCTGTGGCTTAGATGAGAAATGAGTAAAGGACAATTTATTCTAAGTAATGATGCTACTGATAACCACATTTGACCACATTGTGAGAACCTAATACTTGGTGTGTGAGTATATGTTGTATTCATATGATTAACAGCATTAGAGAAAATGTCTGCATAATGGTGGAAATGTCAGAGATAACAATCAACCTGAACCGGAAATTCATGAGAGTAACTATTTCGGTGTTAAATATGCACTTTAGAGAGGGAGGTGGAGAGGGGATGAAAAAGGTTGCCCTAGAGAACCAAGGGTGGGGGTGGATGGAGCTGGCTGGGGGAAGGAAGGAGCAATATGGCAAGCTGAGTCTGAGGATAATGAAATACTTGCAGCCCCAGGTGTGTCCAGGCAGAAACAGCCGAAGCAATTTTTAAAAAATTGTTTTACATGCTAAAATAAACTCACAGCTTCCCCACTCCTCATGCATATGCCAACACACCCTGCCCTCCACCAAATCACCAAGTGTTCTCCACCAATGTCCCTGAAAGCATTCTTGATCATAGGCTGTAAGGTGTCCCAAAGTGACCTTGAAAGTAAATGAATATATGTGGCAGAGAGAAAATAGCTTATGCCCACTGCAAATAAAATTATCTAACTTTTGAAGAGATTCAAGTTAGAGACTGTAGCTCAGTCAAGAGACACCCTGAAAATAAATGCGTTGTGATGTCACACAAAATGGCGGAGTAATGAACGTCAAAATGCTCTCCCTGCACTGCATCAAACATTCCGTTAGCAAAAAGGGGTCAGAATTACTTTTTCAGAACTGTGGAATCTAATTAAAAACTTACCATGATTGGGGAAATGCTTCATGAAGAAATAAGCTGCTGCATTTCAGTAAGGAAGTGATGTGGTGTTTTAATTCACCTGCCTACACCCCCATTCCCCAGCTGGCATCAGTTAAGGGCACAATATCCTGCCTTTCTGAGGCTTGCCGATGCCAGAGGGGGCAAAGTGGACCTGTTCTCAAGGAGTTGTGGTTATGTGTTTTGACCTGAATGGTAACTCTCTGAGAAACTGAGCTAGGGGCTTGACTTCTTTCTCCCACCTTGGAATTATGTCAGGTTGGAGCAACCTCCTGGGTGGTATTTGTCAAAAAAAAATTTTTAAGGTAAACATATAGTAGCAGCTGTCTGGGGCAAGGAATGAAAATATGGGGCAAACAGCTGACACACCAAATACACTGGGAAGGAAAAGTTTAGAAAAAGAAACACATGAGAGAGGAATGAATCTACTATGTACTGGGGAATCCGGGAGGCCGCTCTATGCCCAGAGCTGGACACATACTCAGAAAAGGTTTGAGAAGACTCTAACCTCTCACTGCTGGCTGACTTTCAGGCTCTGCACATGCAGGATGTGTGGGCTAAAGCAGAGTGGTAAACTGCATGGTTAGTGTTGAAGGTGAACCCCAATAGACACACACACACCCACCCACACCACACACCCAAGCACTCACCACACAAACACATACACCACACACACAGCCCATCTGCAAAGACTAGATGCTTTTATTATTTAGATAAAGGTGTTTAAGGACATTACTATCAAATCACTAGTTGACCAATAAGCAAATGGACTGGAGTCATCAGAGGTGACACCGGACAAAGAAGACTTTTAAAAATGAATTCAGAGTAGTCACTAAACAAATGAGAAATTGTAACAAGTAGCAGCAACAAACACTGCAGACAGAGGAGAATTGTATTTCCAGAGTTGCCATATTATAATAAAAAATTCAGTTTTCAATAAAAATTATGAAACATACAAAGACTCAAGAAGAACTTACGGCCTATAGACAGAAAAAGGTAACTTTGTAAAGGAAAGTGCTTGCATGCTAAAGATTTTAAAGAAACTTTTAGATATCCTAAAAGAGCTAAATATAAATTATGCCAAAGAACTAAAGGGAGTCAGAAGAACAAAGTCCCACTAATTTCAATAGAGAAAGAAAATTGATAAGAAAAATGATCCAAGTAGAAATTCTGGAAGTGTAAAGTGAAATAAAGGAAATGAGAAATTCATTAGGGAGATTCAACAGCAGATCTGAACAGGCAAAGGAAAGAAACAGAATCTGAAGATAGTTCGATTAATAGTATCCTGTCTGAGGAGCAGAATGAAAAAAAGAACAGCACCTAAGGGGCTCATGAAACACTGCCACGTGTAGCAAACTAAAGCCAAGATTAGCAGAAGAAATATATAATAAATGTTGGAGTGGAGTGGGTTGGAGATAAGCAAAATAAAAAACTAGGCAGACAATAGTGTCAATAAAAACAAAGGTTGGATCAAAAGATCTACAAAATTGACCGTGTGTGTGTATGTGCGTGTATGTGTATGCATGAAGGTGGGAGTTCCTATCAACCTTACAGAAATAAATCAGATTGTTGTTCATAGAACACTATTAATAATTGTATATCAATACATTGGATGACCTATATAAAATTGACAAATACTAAGAAATATACAATTATAAAATGAACTCAAAAATAAATAGAAAATACAGTTAATCTTGTGTCTCCTCTGAAGTCTCTAGTCCATTAGTTTATTGGTCAACTAGGGATTTGACAGCAATTTCCTTAAACACAAAGAGCAGGCCTATAACAAGTCAGGGGATAGATTCAGTCACATAAAACTTCCTCAAAAGAAGAGCCAGGTCTAGATGTTTTTATTGTTGAATCCTACTAAACATGCCAATCTATCTCAAATTTTCTAACAAATAGATGATGAGGAAGCACTTACCAATTAATTCTATGAGGTCAGCATTACCTTGATGTCACAGTCAAACAAAGAAGGAAAAAGCTATAGATCAACATCCTTTATGAATATAGACGACAAAATCCTCAACAAAATACTGAATCCATAGCATATTAAAAGAATTATGCGTCATATAAGTGAGATTTATCCCAGGAATGCAAAGCTGATTTGTCATAAAAAATCAATGTAATTCACCATTTTAACACCCCGAAAGAGAAAAAAACCACAAGATCATCTCAACCGATACAGAAAAAGCAAATGGCAAAATCCAACACTCTTTCATGGTAAGAACAACCCCCAAAACTAAGAATATAAGGAACTTCCTCAACATAATAAAGGAAATTTATGAAAAACTAATTGTTAATTTTATAATCAGTGGTGAAAAACTACAAGTTTTCCCCCTAAGGTAGGTAAGAAGGCACAAACAATCACTTTTGTTGCTTCTATTCAATATTATACTGAACTTTGAGGCAGGGTAATTAAGCAAGGGAAATGAATGAAAGACATCTAGATTGGAGAGGAAGAAGTAAAACTCTTTCTTTTCCTTTTTATGTATAAAAAATCCTAAACATACTACCAATTCATCCCCAAACTCTTAGGGCTAATAAATCACTCAGGAAAGTGTCAGGGTACAAAATCAACATGCAAAAATGATTCATATTTACATACACTAGCAATGAATAACATAAAAATGAAGCTAAGGAAAAATTCCATTTACAATTGCATCACAAAGAATAAAATTTGAATAAATTTAACCAAGGAGTGCAAGGTGTATACTGAAAACCATAAAACACTGTGTGAAAGAAATTTAAAGAGATAAATAAATAGAAAGATATTCTGTGTTCATAAATTAGAGACAATCTTTTAACGAAGGCAATACTTCTTTAAGGGGCCTTTTTTATTGATTTAGTTTTGAGAATGTGGCTTCATAGTGTCAGTCAGTTCCTCTTCTGGAGCAGCTGATTAAGCCCATACAACAACTATTTCCTTTTTTCGGCTACTATGTGCCTACCCAGATTTACCCAGGATCCTATACTAGCAAAGTAGCCACAGTCCCCTTGGTGTAGATCTTGTGATATTATTTCAAATTAGTCAATGCAAGGGACCCAGGAAGCTTACTAAACCCTACTCTGTTTGCTCATTACCTACCCACTGCAGTTTCAGCCTGCTGTTACCCTGTGTCCCAATACAAGTCCTGTGTGACCCTGTCTGGCAGTCTTCTTCCATGAGTGGTAAGTGGAAAAAGAGTTCTACTTTTCATCTCTTTGAGTGCCATTTGTGTTGTGTCCTGCTATCAAATGAATTTTTCAGTCTTATGAAGCAACTGGCACTGTGAGCATGGCCATGACTGTTGACTCTTGCATAAATTCTTGGATGTCAGCTCTTGACATACTAAATGGCTCCATATCACCAGGAGAGTAGCTTGGGGGAGGAACTGTCACCTGATTGGGAGCTTCTACTTTAACCTTATCCATTGCTGTGTGTGCTGCGTTTCCATGTCACTCCTGACCCTAATGTTCTTGGTGTTGGAATCCTATAAAAAACAGCTCTCATTGTCTGACTCCATGAATGAGATACTCGACATAGTGGGGACATCGTAGGACACTAGAAGTGATAAGTCACTTGAACATTTCTTGAGGTCCAGACATCATGCATATTTCTAGTCTTCTGTAGACTGAATATTTGTGTCACTTCACTATAATTCATGTATTGAAACCTATTCTCCCAATATGATGGTATTTGGTGGAGCGAAAGGTCACTGGGACCTAAGAACAGAGTTCTCATGAATGAAATAGAGTTTTTATTAAAAAGACCCCAGAGAGTCAGCTTGTCCTTCCACCAGGTGAAGATACAAAGAAAAGGTTTCACCTATCAACCAGAAAGCAGGCCTTCACTAGGCACCAAATCTACTGGTGCCTTGGTTTTGGATTCGACAACCTCCAGAACCGTGAGAAATAAATTTCTTTTGTTTCTAAGTCACCCATTCTGTGATATTTTGTTATAGAACCCTGAATAGACTGAGATAATGGGCACAAATTCTCTGACACATCAAGTGATAAATTAAAATTAAGAATTTGGCATCTATAAATCTGTTTGATATCATGGAACTCCATGGGTCCTCAGCTAAAATAGTAAACATGACTCAGTGTAAGTCAAAACAGGTCCTACAAGAATTGAAATATTATGTAAGACCTCACTAATAAGTGAGCTCTCTACTATTTTTTAAAACTGACAGCTTATTTTCACCTGATCTTAAACCTGGAAAGAACAAATGGTGTCTCCTGGTAGATTATTACAACCTTAATGCTATGGTCCCTTCCATGAATACCCCTTAGCCAATAACCAATATTATTAAAAATAGTTACTCCAGCTAATATGTTCTCTTCAGTGCCTATTTCAATAGGCTTTCAGCCACAGCTGCCTTCATGTCTGAAGGGACACAGCATACCTTTATGAGCCTACCCATGAAGCAACACAGGAGCCTTACCACCACAAACAGTCTTTACAGGCAAGGCTTTCACTACATCCACCTTTCTCCAGGAGCACAAGGATGGTGTTGCATTGATTACATCATTCTCCAGGGGTTCTTATTTAATGTACTCACCAAGGACATACAAGTTTTAATCCTTTTGTGATTCTGGAGGCAACATATTCCTTATTTACCAATTTTGCTTAGTCTCCTTGAAGCTGCTCCTTACAAATGAGCTCAGCTTAAATGGAGCCCACCTCCAACTAACGCTCTAAAACCTACCCAAGTGAACTTCCAGAGGCACTCCCATTCGTGCTTTCAGAGGCCCGTTTGCCATAGAGACTTAGCGACCTCCTCTCATCCTCCTGGAGTCTCTGGACTAATTGTGATCCATGAGCTTCTGCTGCAAAAAGACACACCTCTTGTCCTTGGGCTGTGTACCGTTAGAATGAAAATTACTGACCGCATACTAGGTTTTCCTAGAAATAGATTCTGATCCTGTGACCCTCCATACCCAGATGCCCATTCTGCCTTGCATCATAAAAACAGCTCTCCACATTCTTGGCACAGCTACTGAGACATACTTTACACAAGATGGAGTCCAACCTGGGCCTCTGGATTATTCCACAGTCCTCACCCCTTGCCAGAGAGAAGTTACTGCCTCCCCTAGACCCCTTGACTTTGAGACTATAAAGGGAAGAGCAATAGAAGTTCAGGCAATCATCTCAGTTCTGGAGGTTCTGATAAACAATTGGCCCTATCTCCTATCTAAGGAGAAGAAAAGAAGGGAGGGAGGGATGGAAAAATGTAGAGAGGGAGGAAGGAAGGGAGGAAGGGAGAGGAGAAAGAAGCATTATTTACTTATTTGTTTATTTTGATTTTCCACCCTAGCCCCAGCCATGAAACCTATTCCTTGCATTTTACGTGGTCCACACACCAGCCATCTCAGCCGTCTGAGCCACAAGGGTGTGCCCCTCATTTGCAGATTTTTAAAAACTCTTGGGCCATTGCATAAGAGTTTTTCTTTCCAGGGTAAAGAACTCTGAGAATCTCTTGTCCCATAGAAACCCAAAATATAAATCGAGGTGACACATGTCTCTCTATATAACAAGGCAACAATATAAGGCCTCTCCAGGACACTCATTATCCTCATCTGAGTTTCAGACATTATTCATGTTAACCAAGGCATCTATTTCGCTTTTCAAAACATGCACCACTAAACTCTGAGACAAGACATTCAATAGAAACCAGCATCTCCTCAATAGCTCTGGGTATGGTTATTTAATTGAGAGACCTGTTGGTTTCCTCAAGCAACTCCTTTCTATTTTTCATTCTAGCAAGTAAAACACTAATGGGGTCATCCTCCCCCCAGATCTTTTAATTCAAGATTCCCTGGGAAACGTATACTTCACTAACTTAGCAAAGCAAGCAGAAATCTTCCTGGGTGAGCCCTGGTGACCTAGTGGTGTAGTACACCTGAGAGCAGTCTTACATCCATCCCAAGGTCCTGGATTCAAGATCCAGAGACTGGAGAACAAACAAGGCAAACAACTAAATTAAAATAAATGAAGTGCTTCTTAAGGCCTTTATATACTATTTTTCTCTATCATTGTGGATTTTTGATCCTGCCCCTATTCCACGAGGCAAGGAAGCCAGATGGAGGGTACATATTCTCCTCAAGTTCAGCTAACTGTAGATTGTCTCAGGGGCAGGCACCTGCCAATTTGATATGTGGTCTCCTTGGTCTGCACTTTCACTACTCAAAATCTTTTCCTCAATATTAGAGTTATAAGGGATGGATAATTAATCTGGGCTTACCCTCAGATCCCTGATGGAAATTAAAGTTAATTCTCCAGGTCCACAAAGCCCTTAAAATATGTTGGGGTTTCCTTCACAAATTTATTTCTCACAGTCATGTTGAAAGTTCTCCCCACGTAGATGGGCAGGTCTTACATGCCACACCCAATCTGATATTTCCATCTCCCTCAGTCTTTATATTATACCTTCCTCTAAGTATACCATGGCAATTCTAGCATTGCTTTTCATTTAATGTAGGTACCATTAGGCCCATGTTTCAGACTACCAAATGGTTGAATTGCTAGCTTTCTTTTCCTAACCTATCAAGTCACAGCATTAATCCAGGATGTCTGCTTATTAGAGCCATATCAATAAATTTAACCACGTCTAATTTTATATTATAATAGGTGTAGACCAGTAGTCTGGAAACTTGAGCAGGAATTTCCTGCAGTCTTAATTATATTACCAGGCAGAATGAGAGGAATGCTGTAATACAAAATCAATGTATTAAAGAAAATATCTTTTGAGTAGGTTCTGGGGTGATTTCACAAGGCACAAATGAATGGGGAATGGAGGCTAATGGATCATTGTGGGCTAAGTTACAAGGTAGAAAATATATGAGATGCTTGTCAAATGGACAAAGTCTGGGATTAGGAGTATCATTGTGGTAAGAAGGGTGGTTATGAAGTTGAAGTGAGAATGAAAGCATTAAAGAGTAGAAAACAAAAAGGTATAAAAAATTCCAAGAGCTGATTTTTCTTGTGGGAGAAGGAACTCAATTGTTTAAATGAGAATAAAAGGGGAATCACAAATAAACATAATGTGGGGAGAAAGTGGACATATAATCATGAACATGGAGAAAGTAAAGAAACATGAGAACATTTTACATAGTTCTGTTATTAAATATGATAAGTTGAATTAAATAAATTTTCTAAGGGAAAATCCAATTACCAGCTAGACTCAAGAAGAGAAAGTCAACATACATAGGTCAATAACCACAGAAGAAACTTGAGAATTATTGCCAGAAAATATATGGCCACAGATTGCTACATAGGAGAAATATTTTACATCTCTTAAGTCTTTAAAGATTAGATCATATTTATGCCATTTAAAATCTTCCATCCTGTGGAAACAGAAGACACCCTTTCTAATTGTTACAAGCTCAATTCCCATATCAATTTCTGACAAGGATATAAAACAAATTTCTAAGCCAATTTTATTTATAAATGTGGGTTCAAAGGTCTGATACATAATATTAAAATGTTAAATCTGTAGTGTATTAAAATAATGATTAAATAAGCTCTTCAGGGATGTGAAGCAGTTGATAGGTGATATTAGGTAATTTATTATACTTTCTCTCATTACTAGATTGAGGGAAAAAAAGGATCTCACAAACAGTTCTGTATATATCATAAAGGTTTTCATAAAATTAACCAGTTAATGATTTTAATGACTTTAGTGAAAATAAGATTGAGATACACCTATATAACATGATAAGAATATCTGTAGCAAACCAATAGCCTCATCATAGTTCATAGTGAGACAATGAAAGAATTTCCATTAAAGTGAAGAAACGTACTATTTTACCTCCTACATGTATTGCTTTTACCATTATTATATAGAATTTTAGACAAGAAAATGAAATAAGACACGCATATTATCTTAGCCAACTGAGCGTGCTGTAACAAAATACTATAGTCGGGTAACTTAAGAGTTCTTTTCCTGTCTTGGTGTTATCTCAGTGAACTCTAACTGCATTTTATACAATGTCTTTATGCTGGAAAAAGGTGAAACGAAACATAGGACATTTCCTCCTATTTATTAGCTCTTTGGCAAGATAAATCCAATTGCAATATGGTTTTACAACTTAAAGAACCATTAACCAGCCAGGATTCTCAGGCCAAAGAAAGTTAACTGCTTCCTGGCAAGGGAATGATAGCTCAGAGATTCCAGCTCTTCCGTGTGCATCCTGCAGGTATTGGAGAGGGGCTGTTCATTGAGATTTCCCAGACCCTCTCATCTGGGGAGTTTGGTTGTCTTCAGCTATCAAAGGGGTTGTCACAATGATTGGTAGAGACATATCCTGGAAGATGGAACCCAGAAGAGATTTACAGCTTCTAAAATTCCCCATTTTATTCACAAATGATGGGTAAGAAGAGGTTGGTTCATGAGAAGGAAAATGTTCTTCTTTTCTAAGGATGTCTTCCAGTGGGTCAGACTGAGGAACAGGGTGATCTGGAACACTCAAAGGGAGCAAGTGGTTGTATGCTATTGTAGAACCTCAGTATTGCCTTCCAGAGAAGAGAAATCTTTCCCCTTCTTGCACTGCTAGAGCCTGATAGTTCGTTAATGGCTTGAAGAGCTAAAATGAAGAAATGAAGTAATCTCAGGAAGCTACTCACGGAGTCCAGATGGCAAATATCCTGAAGATATGATGAATTTTATGAGAGGAAAGATACTCCCTTCAGGTGCAGTAGCCAAGAAAGGGTAGGATAACTGTGTGCGAAATAGCTGCCAAATACAGAGCAAAGTCTCAAAAATGGGAAATTAGTGGTGAATACCTTATAAATAAGAATTTTCAAATGTGAATGTGTTTTTCCACACAATGATGGAAGAATTTCTATTTTTAAGGATTTTTGTTTTAGCTATGGTTAGCTGATTTTTAATGTGTTTTGTAAATTGTTTTTAAGAAATAATGGTTTCTACTCAACTTAAAAACATGAATTGAATTTATTTTCTTTTTTCTAAATATTTTATAGCTTTGAAACATGCTTTTCAGAAGCCCACAAATGAGAACAAAACAATATCTCACGAAGGTAATATGCTTTATCTCCTTATTTTTAAATTAAATCTAGAGGGCAGTCCTGAGATGTTGAACACCCTTGGAAACCTAGCTAACCGTCTGGTCTGGTCTTGCGCACTCCTTCTTTAGGATTTCAGTTGCATTTAAAGATTCTGAACTTTTTCTATCAAGCATCATGGTGGACTTTATGCACAACACAAAGTTGAGGAAGGCTATCAGAGAGCCCTCAGGGAGGTCGGCTTTGTGGGAGAAGAGACATGAACACATTAAAAGCAAAGGAATGTAGAGGAGGCCTCAGTTAAGCACCAACGCTCAGAGAATGCTTCCCAGAGGATGCAGCATGTGAATTGAGTCTGAAGGAAAGAAGGATGTTTTCATAGATAAAGAGCACTGTGTGGGACATCCCAGACCAGGGGAACAATGTGAAGAGAAATATAGAAACGCAGTTGTGCTTGGTGCTTCCTCTCTGGAGTGTGGGGGAAACATAGGGGTATAACGTCACAATGGTGAGTCCATTTGAAAAAGAGAACTTTCAAAATCCTTAAAAAAGGCAGTTAAATGTTTTCTTCAAGCACTGAGAGATCTCTGAAGGGTGTTAGGGTTGAACGAATGGCCTCTGTGATAGTGAATGACATGCTGGTTGGAGCAGAAGTTATGAACTGAGGAGAGATGTGAGATGGACACAAGTTAGGAGACATTTTCAGTATCGAGGTGCATGATGATGGAGACTTAAACTCTTTGGTAGTGAGACAAGAAAGGAAATGCCCAAAGCTTATTTGGATTTTTCTGTATACATAAGACTGAATGAAACAGAAAGATATCATAGACAAAGGATGCAGAAAATTGGGGATATGACTGCTGGTTTTAGAGGAAATATGAGAATTTGTCCAATATGTCTCAGTGAGTCAAAGATGAAATGACCCTACCTGACCATAGGAGAGGATGTATGGAGAGTAAATTTGTTAGATGGGGACTATCCCATGAGTGTGGGAGAGTAATGGACCATTGGCAAATGATCACAACGGGCATGAAAAAAAGAAAGAAGAGGATGAAGAAAGGGTGAAATTATAGCAATAGCATAGGCACTATCATTACAGATGAAGGGTGATTGACTGGAAGTCACAGAACAGAGGAAGCTGAAAGGACAGAAAATCCAGTGTTTGGAAGCCTCTCAATTGGAGTTATTTCTTTGGATACTGTGCCCCTGTTAAGATGTGTGTTTCTTTAATTAGCTAGGGCTTCTCTTTAAAAAATGGACTCAGATTTTGAGGATAAAAATTAAAGCTATGGGTGCTTAAGAGCTAAAGCTCAAACTGCAGAGAACACAAAAGAGCTTTACCACTGCTCGCTCACCCCTTCCTAACTTTCTGGTTTTGGTGTCAGCTCTTTCCTTTTTGCACATAGATGCTGACCACACCAACCTTTAGATCTTCATCAACAAGTCATCTGCTTGCTCATCTCTAATGCTTTGCCAAGTCAGTGGCTCCTTCTGCAAAGGGGATGCCACTGGAGGAGGTGAAAAGAACAGGGATTTAACTGTCCTCTCAATCTGCTGTCTAGTCCTCTGGCTTCCTTTATCTAGTTATGTGATCTTCACTGGGCCATGAATTGCAAAGACTTGAGCACATCACAGAAGAGGCAGGCTATACCAAAAGAGGAGAGAAGAGAGATTGAACAGAATTGTAACTATGGGGCTCGTGCCTGCCTTAGTTTCCTCATTGTGGGTTCCTTGTATCTCTGGAGAGAAAAATTTGCTCCAGAGAATTTGTGCATGAGAAGAAAGGAGAGGCAGACCACAGAAGTAAAATGAAGTGTTTATTTAGGAGAAAAGTACATTCCCAGATAAAGGTGGGAATGGGCCTTTCTGCAAAAGAGCAGCAGGGAGAGGTTCAGAACAAGGACTTTTGAAGATTCCGTAGTTTATTTTCTCCCCTTATCCCAGCCCAGGTGAGTGCTGAGGTCCTTGATTGGCCTTCTAGTGGCTTCTTTTAAATTGCAGGGCTTCAAACTGGCACCACTTTATGATTAATTTCCTTTCTCCTCTCCAACAGTCTATAATCTTGAGCATCAGCACACAGCTTCTGTATTTTATATTTCCCTGACTTTATAATCCATAATTTTGCACATCAGCATTCCATTCTGAGCTCTCTGGTTAATATCTAGCTGCATTTTAAACCAAATTAGTTCCATTTTGGGCTCCCTGACTTGACTTCCCTTCCCCTGCACCTCACTTCAAGTTCAGACCTAACAGAATTTAGAACAATAAGCTTCATCCACATAACAATTTTGCCCTGTCATGGCTTGTTCTGCTCACGCTTAAGTGATAACACTCACCTGCATTGCAGGTGATTGTAAGAGATAGTCCTAATTATCTCTCAGCAAATGTCCATCAGTTTAGGAGAAAGCTTGAACTTCTACATTGGATGATATTGTGGATCTTAATTTTTACTCTAAGATATGAAAATATAGGTACATTTTGTATTTAATTCTGATCATCGTATTTAATGTATGCAAATAAAACCTGTGAGCAAAGGTCGCAGCTGAGCTGTTTGAGAGTGTAGACTTGACTGAGTAGGAAAGAAGGAAAGACGTTCAAAGGCCACATTTGATAATACAAAACTTTGAAACAAAATTGCTTTTACGAAAATGCACACAGGAAAAAAAATTCTTGTCTTCCCTTTATTTATAAACCACATCTTTTTCATTAGAATATGTCCCTCTAAGCTCCTCTTGCCACTAGCTATCATCACTTCTCATTTTCATGGAATGGGCCAAATGAAGAAATTGAAGATATTTATTATCTGTTGATTTTGCTGACTGTGATTCTCCAAATAACAATTAAACAAAAAAATTCCAGCCTTTTCAATCTTAGTGCAGTCTTGATTATTTTTTAATATACTTTCCTCATTTATGTTTGCCTAAAGTATCACATTTAGGGATAAATATTTAGTTCTGTTACTGATTTACTTAAGTTTCATCAAAACTCTTTGATGAAAAAAGTCTTCATCAAAACTTTTGCCTTATAGATATCAAATAGCCTGGATTCATTTCATATGCTTTAAAAAAAAATCACACATAAAATGCATAATGTTTTCCTGAGGATACAGGAGGCTTTTGATTAATTCTTAGATGAGCTTAATTCTATCTATCTACCTACCTACCCATCTACACATCCACCCACCTACCTATCTACCTACCTACTTAACTACCTCCCTCCTCACCTGCCTGTTTGTCTGTCTGACAATCCATCTATCCATTTATCTAGATACAGTTATTTCATGAATATTATGTAAGTCCAATATTTCTGGAAGAGGATCACCAGCAAAGTAATGTTCTGGTACCACTTCGTGTATATGCTGTGGCTACATTTAGCACATGAAGTTCTTTATCATGTTTGTATGTGTTGTTCTCTGTTTGTGTGTCTCTGCAGCTCACATTTCCCTGTCTGCCCGTGTGGGTACAGAGGCTGTGCTCACTTGTCCTGACGTCCTGCTAAATGTGTTCCTAGCAACATGGCTAATAACCTTAAGAGACATGCCTCCTTGTACCAAAGCCTACAAGAGAGACCCACATGAGATAAAGGAAAACTGTACCAACAGGAGTATAGCCTGGACCTCCCGCCCTGACCGGAATCTT
>RJWH01008495.1:0-29954 GCA_004363575.1 Solenodon paradoxus
TATTTTTGAAATACGTGGTTACCTTCCAATAAGGACATTTCTCAAGGTGGAGGGAGAATCCAGTCCCAGTCTATCTCTTTCCAAAATCCTACTTCTGTCCATTTTCTATAAGGTAGAATTTGGTTGCCAAAATGGGTATATTTACAAGTTGCTTAATTGTTTAGAAAATCATGATAATTTAACTTGTATTAGTAGAGTTCGTTTCAGAAATTCTTAAATCTGCATGTACCCTGGCCCCTCTGATGACTAATTCTCTGAGCGCCCAGAGATGGGATTTTTCTCCTATGTTGGCCTCCTTGTAGCCCCATTCTAACAGGTGAAAAAGATAATTTAAAGGATCATTTGG
This sequence comes from Solenodon paradoxus, assembly GCA_004363575.1. Lineage (NCBI taxonomy): Eukaryota > Metazoa > Chordata > Mammalia > Eulipotyphla > Solenodontidae > Solenodon > Solenodon paradoxus. Next base: position 347 of record RJWH01008495.1, read on the forward strand.
TCTAAACCAAATAATGTTATTTGCATAATGAAATAATCTAGAAATAACCACTCATTTCATAAGAGACTATATGATGCTAGTTTCACTAGGGAAAGACAAGTATTTTTAATTTCTCTAGAGATGTTTGAGTGTGTGAAAGGAAGGGATAATGACCATTAACTTTTTTTCAGGACATTTTGTATCTTTAAGTAGTTATTAAGTAGATATGTGAGATCATGGCTAAATTATCATTCCTTACTTCATCACAAAAATTGGTACATAAGCCTTGACACTTCCCTTTCAAATTTCAAGCATATGTCAAAGAGATTCACAAATATAGGACTCTTTTTAAGAATTCAGAAGCTGAGAGTTCTCCCAGTTACCTCAATCACAGAGAACTCACATTTCATAAACCACATTATCTCATCTTTCTTAGTCTATGACCATGAAAAACAAGGCCTAAAATCTACTTTAAACATCTCTTTCCGTGGTATGTGGCAGGTATGTGTGTATGTCAGGGGTGGGTGGGGTTTCATCTTTGCTAACAAATGCGTGGGCTACAAATCTTGATAATTTTATAGCCATATTTCCTCATAGAGTCATTTTTCTTCCTGTCTGTGATTGTGACTAAAAATAATTCTCTGTGGCCAAGTGCACACACCCCACATTGTGTATCTGGCAAGGATTTCCTTTGGCTCATTGCTGGAACCATTAATTATAGATAATAATAATGAAGGTAATAGTAATGATGATAATAATGTGGTTAAGTGCATGGACTCTTGAGTCAGATTAAGTTCTAGTGTCAGCTCTCTCATTGTCGACCATGTGAATTTGGAAAAGGTGGGGAAACACCTTGAACCTCAGCTCCTCATCTCTTCAGTGAGGCTAATAGTTGCTATCTAGTGTTTAGAGCTTACCATGTACCAAGTTCTGGGCTCAGCGCTTTTAAAATCATTTCTTACCATCATCGCAACTACCTGATCAGGGCTATCCCCATTGTACAGATGAAGAAACTAAGGCACAGAACTTTAAATTACTGCCTGAGGGGATAAAACTGCTACCCCCTAGAGCCAGTTTTTGCATCCTGGTGGTCTAAAAGGAAGTCTCTGCTCTGACCTATTCATTATACTTTGATAATTCTCTGACCTTATACTGTTTTATAAAGATCAATCAGATAATGCACCTAAGTGCCAACCACAGTATCTGCTATAAACTAAGATGCACAGTGACTAGAAGTTAGTCCCGCATATTTATAGTCTGCCTTACCTGGCTTAGTCTGCCCAACAGCTCTGTTCAGCAGAATCACCTTCTTCAGGTTGCTGCGTTTCAGATTGGCCTGGCAACTGCTAAAGTTGTCGGGGATGCATGGCTGGTGGGCATCATTTGAAAACTAAAATAATCATCCTCATGCTGATCATAAGAGCATAATTTCAAAAGATTCAAAACAACAACAGCAAGAAATACACACAACAGCTGAAGTTGACCCTCAAGGGAGAGTCCCATTTCTGGTCACTGGAACAATGACTCGCCACGGATAGAACTGCTTCTGCAGTTTGCTGATTGCCAAAAAGCAGCTAGCCCTGTCACGAAAAGTGGGCACAAGAGGCATTTTAGCAGACTCATGTTAACCATGAAGCCTATTCATTTCCCTGCCCAGTGAGTCATTATGCTCAGCTTTTAAGGTGGGCAGAGAGCCGATGGCATAGCACTAAGACTATGAGAATTAAATAAATGAGCATATTTCCCCCTTGATTACTGGCTTAAATGTAGTCTAGTGTGGTTTTTGCTTCTTAGGTCTGTTTTAGAGCAATCCTCTGTTCCACAAATTAGTTTTTTCTCATAGTTGACAAATAAAAACTGACCAAAGCTAAGTCCCCAAATTAAATAAATAAATAAATAAATAAAAATAAATCTGAGACTTGTGCTCTGAGTGTAGAGAACATTTATCAGATTTCTCCTCTTCAATATTTCACCAGGGTGCAGTTCTAATCCAGGCTCATAATCTCATATTCTATCAAAATATGTTGTAAATTGAAGATGCTGGGTTCACTGACTTTATTTAAGTTTTAACTGGTATTTAAATTACTCACATTGATAGAGTAAGCCAACAAGAAAACCTCACAAAAGAAAGTCAGATTCCTTGAAGAATAGACATTAGGGGGAAATTAAGGTGGATTAATTTACAGAAAAAGTGGACCAGAATAATGAAAAATTATGTATTGCCAAAGAAGTTTCATGGCAAATGTTTCAAAGAAGGGCTTCCACGAAGGGCTGAATGACTGAAATAGTTGCCATTCTTCAGGCCCCAGTCTAAACATCAGTTCATTACCCTCCACCCACATCTCGATGAGACTCCCTTGTCTAATATGCTTCACCACCTTCTATTTAATTATTCTTCACACATTTATAACAATTTTCAACCATATATTTATTATAATGATAATTTGTTTAATATCTATCTTTCCATCTAGACCAGGAGTTGATAAATCGTACCCTTGAGTCAAATCAGGCTTAACACCAGTTTTTATGTGACCTGCAAATTAATAATGGTCTTACATAAATTAATGACTGAATAAAAACCAGAATAAAGAATAATATTTTGCAACACATGTCAATTATGTAAAAAACAAATTTCAGAGTCTATAAATGAGATTTTATTAGAACACAGCTAAACTCCTCCATTTATACGCTGTCCATGGCTGCCTTGAAGTGACCATGGGATAGCTGACTAGCTGGGATAAAGACTGGAAGGACTTCAAACCTGAAAATATTTGCCACCTAACTTTTTACAGAAAAAGTCTGTCAACCTCTACTCTAGACTTTAAATTCCATGAGGATATGTGTCTGTCTTGACAGGACATCTCCAGCCCTTAACAGAGTACTTGTAACAAAGAAACTATTCGATTTATTTGTTAATTGAGTGAGTGAATGAATGATGACAAAAAGAATAAATAGCATTGATTGATAGTCTTAGTAACCAAGATGAGCAACTTAATAAAAAAACATAAATGGTTTTTCTTCTTCTCTTCCTGCCTTCCTGCTCACTTCTTTCATTTCTATCCTTGAGAATGTTCCCTGTGCACTTGAGAAGAAAGTGAAATCTGTAGTCCTTGGATGAAGTGTTCGGTGTATATCTATTAGACCTAATTGTTCCAAATGATCATTTAAAGCTCTTGTTGCCCTGTTAATTTTCTGCCTGGCTATTTTCCGGAAATAATAAATGTTGGGTAGTATGTGGAGAAAAGGGAACACTTTTACACTGTTGGTGGGAGTGAAAACGGGTACAACCCCTATGGAAAACAGTTTAGAGAGTCCTCAAAAAGTTCAAGATGGAAATTCTGGGTAGTTACCCAATAAATACAAAACTACTCATTCGCAGAGATTTATGCACCCCCATGTTTACTGTAGCCCCACTCACAATAGCTAAAAACTGGAAACTACCTAAGTACCCAACATCAGATGAAGGGATAGAGCAAATGTGATATGATATACATACACAGTGGAATACTACACACCCCTCAGAAGAGATTAAATCCTGTCATTTGTCATTTGAATCAACATAGATGGATCTAGAGAGGATTATATAAGTAAGTCAAAAAAAGAAACATAGATACCAGATGACCTCAATCGTAGGTGGAAGATGAATAGACAGAAAAAAGAAAGAAATGAAACAAAACCAATTCTTGGACACTTGGAATAGAACTGAGGTTACCAACAGAGAATGAGATGGAGTCGAGGGGTGGCGAGTGATGGTAGAGTCCCCTGGACAGTGGGGTAGAAACTTTGATGATTTATTTGAGGGCAAGGTGTATGGACATTAATCTGAGGAATGGGAAAACTGCACATGTGGGGACCCTATATATATGTGTTTATTTTAATGTGTAAAATGAAAGTTATTGCAAGGAAAAAAAGAGAAAATCCTTTTCTTTCAACACTTTGAATATATCATTCCCTTCTGGCCTTTAGCATTTCAGTTGAGAAATCAGCTGACAATCTCATGGGGACTCCTTTGTATGTGACTCCTTATTGTGTAACTGCTTTTAAGAATCTTTATCTCCTATTTTTGACATTTTAATGACAATGTGTCTTTGTATAGATCTATTTGGGTTTCTTTTGTTTGGAACTCTTTGAGCTTCCTGGATCTTGAAGCTTGTTTCATACCTCAGGTTAAAGAAATTCTCAGCTATTATTTCTTCAAATCAGTTTCTGCCCTCTTTTATCTCTCTTCTCCTTCTGGGACCCCTAGGATGTGAACCTTGTTCCTTTTGATGATATCCCATATATCTGGAATGCTGTCTTCATTTCTTTACATTCTTTTTTCTTCTTGCTGGTTTGCTTGAGTGCATTCTTCCATCCTATCTTCTAACTCATTGATTCTATTAAAGGCTTCATCCATCCTATTCTTTAGTCCCTCTATTGAGTTTTTCCATCTAGCTATCATGTTCTTCATTTATTTCCATCTCACTTAATTTCTTCCCTCTCTTTTTCTTCTATTTTTTTTTATTTCCCTGAGTATGTTTATCACGTTGTCCTAAATTCAACCTCAGGTAGTCTGCATTTGTCTGTTGTATTCAGATTTTCCCTTAATGTTTTAATTGGAACCATCATTTCATGTATTTTTATCTGTGTCTTCACTCTATTTGACTTTCTGTTTATGCTTCTGTGGGTTTGGTTTCCCTGAAGCAATGGCTTTGTATAGGGTATAAACATGCACCAAAGAAGCCTGGATCTTACTTTGAACAATGGGAATTCTTGAGTTTTGTGGCATCACCACTGGATGGTTTTATCGAATAATTAGATTGCTACTGTGTTGGCTCTGTGAGTTCAGCCTCTGGGATTGGAGTTTGTGTGTGGAATGCAGTCTTCCCCCAGCATTGGAGGTCTGAACAGTAACAACCACCTTGTCATTGGCCCACAAAAGTTTCACCTCCACCCGTATGGTGGCACTAGTGGGTACTATTGAATGTTCTTCCCTTCTGGAAGACTCTCTTCTTCCTTTAAGCCTGGGAGCAGATTTCTAGTGGGCAGGTTCTGTGACTCTGGTTCAATACAGTGGGGGAGTTGGGAGTGGGTGATTCCCCTGTCTGCCTTCCAGTTTGGGCAGTGCTATGTGTAATTTCCCCTCAGAGGCCCCTGCAAAGTCCACCAAAGCACTGATTCTTCTTCCTCCCTGTGCCAAGACCCTCTCTCCTGGTTCTGTATCCCAGTTCCATGGGACAGGCTCTCTGCTATCAGAGCAATTCCTGCAAGATCAGGTTCTTTCCAAGCCTCCATCGCTCCTCTGTATCCCTTTTTAATCCCTTGATGCTGAGAGTCCCAAATCTGCGACATAGTTCTGAACCCTGCTATTTTCACCTACCCTTTCTGGTGATGAACGGTGCTGCTGTCTCTGTATTTTCTGGACCTGCTTTTCCTTAGTTTATTTCCACAAAATAGGTGATTTCTAGTTGCTCTGTGAGGAGGAGACTCACCTCGCTCCCATCAAATCACCATGTTGACTAATCTCTGGTTTCATTTCTGGCTGTAACTTTCCTTTAACAAAAATGAAAATAAAAATTATGGCACATTTGGTGGAGCAGCAGTTAGTCAATTGTCTCTGAAGGAGCAAACCATACACCCCTGTGTTCAAATCCTGGGCCCAGGGGGAAGCAACTAGTGTGACTAACTATATAAAAATAAAATAAATATACTTCCTCCTCTCTCTTCCTGCTTGCCTGTCTATTTGCCTTCATTCCTGCCTGTGTCTTTCCTTTAAAAAATTATTGTTAAATGAATTTTTTAAATTTCCACAAAGAAAATAGTGGTAGACTTACTTATTATATACAGATGTAGATTTGCTATCATATATCAGTTAAATATAGTTAATGATCTAATTCAGTATTCCTTCAATAAAATCAGTTTAAAAATTTATCCTAAAATGCCTCAAATGGCATATCAATTAGAGACTTATGTTAGAGATAAATAAAAAGAATCTAACTTTTAAAATCACCTGTTCCATCTTAAATGTTATTTCTGTGTATGTATAGCACATGTGTACCTCTTTTAAAGTGATTCATTAGCTTAAACACCCAAACAATAGGATTATTTCAAGCTACAAAGGAGATCAAGAGATACGATCTTATGAAGATAAGAATAGGCTTAGAGCAAAGTAGAGTTGGGTTCATTTCAAGTTGTGGCACTTATTATATCAATAATAATGTAACAAGAATAAAAGCATGCCAGGCTAAAATTTGGGAAAAGATGAAAATTCAAAGACATACATCTGAGATGTGAGGCTGCTTGTTCCCTCTGGGCATTTGTCAGTTAAAGAAAGTCAGTTGAGAGACCAATGTCAATTTTTGACTCATAAAACTAGCTGCATCCTAGGGACTACCAAGGTTGGGAGCACATCACTCACTTTAAGTGAAAGATGACATTCTCAATATAGGGTAATAAAAAATAAACTAGCCCTCTGACTGCCTATGGTCAGATTTCAAGAGATGAAGAAAATGCTAAGTCTTTAAATTGGATTAAGGTGATCTTAGATTGATTGGCTCAGGTGCCTGATAGGAATAATCCTTTCTGGAGGATATGATCCTCTGGTTCAACATTGTTTTTCAAATTAATATTCAGTACACAAAGAATTTCATGAGAAAACAAAGCAAACAAGTTAGAATCAATAGAGACCTAAATTATCTTCTGATATTGAATTATCAGACATATACAATTAAACAAGTATGCCTATTAAACAAAAGTTGAAATGGAAAAGTTTGGCATATACTTAGAAACTGCAATGTTAAGGCAAAAGTCTAAAGGAATAGAACTACTGTGATTTAAAGCCTGTAAGAAGCAGCTTACAGAGAGAACAGGTGAAATGAAGGTGAACCGCAAGAAATCATCCAGAAAAAAACATGAAAAAAATCAAAAAATCAAAAGGCTGATCCAAAAGAATGGAGAGAGAATGCAATGAAAGAACAAAAATGCCTTCATTGGAGTGTCAAAAGAAAATGAAGTATATAGATAGAGAAATAGAGAGATAGATATAGATATAGACAGATACATAGTAGATGCTGTTGACTTGGAGTCTCTCAAAGAAATAAGAGATACAAAATGGAAAAGAAACAATAATTTATAAAATTATAATTGTGAACACTTCCTTATGTTCAGGTGGCTGAGATGGCTGGGATATAGAGAGGAGGAGATAATGATTCAACAAAAAAATAAATGTGCGTCTTCCTCTCCTTTCTGCCTTCCTTCCTCCCTCCCTCACCCCATTCCTTCCTTCTTTCTTTCCTTTCTCTCTTAAAAAGAAAGTAATGACTGAGAATTTTCCAAGACTGAGGAAAGAAATAAAAACAGATATATAAGAAGTTCTGCAAATCCCAAGTGGAAAAAGAAGGAATCCGCACACATCAATAAGGGGATAAATAAAGTTTTTAAAAATAAAGAAAAAAGACGAAAGAATAGCTACAATAAAAGAAGCAAGAAGCAAAGAAAGAACAATAAGAAAAACAACATTAAAAGCGGTCATAAAGAAAGGCCAAATTACAGTCAAAGGAACAAATTGAGAGCTGATTTGTAATGATGAAGGAAGTCAGTGGTGACAATTATATTCAAAGGACAGAAAGAAAATACCAGTCTAGAATTTCATATCCTTCAAGAATAGAGGTCAAAACTGAAGACAAATAATTGAGACTATATAAAGCTAAAATGTTTCTGCATAGCAAAAGACACAATCAACAAAACAAAAGGCAACCAAGTGAATGGGAGAAGATATTTGCAAATCATCTATCTGATATCCAAGATATATGAAGAACTAATATAACTCAGTTGCAAAAACAAAATAACAACAAAAAAAACTTACAGTTGATTTTTTTAATAGGCAGAGAAACTGAATAGACACTTTTCCAAAGAAAACAAATTGCCCACAGGTACAGAAAATGGTGCTCACCTCTTCATCAACAGGAAGATGAAAATCAAACCTACAATGAGATATTACTTCAAACCTGTTAGAATGGCTACCATAAAAAAAACAAGAGATATTAAGAATTGGCAACTCTAGTATATCGTTAGTGGGATGCAAATTGTTATAGCCACTGTGGAAAACAATATGGAGATTCTTCAAAAAAATAAAGACAGGACTATCTTATATGATCCATTAATCTTACTTTTGAGTAAATAGTCAAAAAAAATGAAAGAAAGAAATCGATAACTCAAAAGATATTGTTGGATTTTTCCATTGCAACAATACTCAGAATAGCCAAGATATGCAAACAACTAAGTGCTCATCAACAGATGAATGGATAAAGAAATTTTCATATATAAAAAGATAGATAGATAGTATACTTGTGTGAACATCATTCAGCCACCCAAGGAAGAAGAAATTCTTGTTGTTTGCAACCACTTAGATGAATCTTGAGGGCATTATTTTAAGAGTGGGAAAGACAGACATTCTATGATGTCACTTAGATGTGAAATCTAAAAGAAAAAAAAAATATTGCACCCCTGTGACTCAGGAGGCTAAGGTACAGGCCCTGTAAATCAGCTGGAGTTTAAGACCTGTGGCTCGGAATGAAAAACAAACAAAAGAATCAGAGAAAGAGAATAGAGTGACATTTACCAAAAAATTGAGAGTATAAGGGAAATGGTGAGATGGTGATTAAGAGTACAAAGTTCCAACTATAAGATTAGCAAATTTGAGGACCCACTATGTATCATGTTTACTGTAGCTAATAATATTGTTATCCCATTATTGAATATTGCTAAAAGAGTAATTCTTAAATATTCTCACCACAAAATAAATGGTAACTATGTGACATGATATAGATAATACTGTGGAAGTTAATAATTTCCACAATTTATAAATCTATCAGATAAAAATGTGTATACCTTATAGTTATACAATGTTGTCTACCAATTTAATTTTTAAAAAATCTGGAGAAGGAAAAAAACAGAGATCAAATACATTTTCTAACCAAAAAAACCCCCCAAAAACAGATATATTTTATCGCCAGTATACCTAATATAAAAGAATTTCTAAAGGCTGTTATTTAAACAAAAGGAAAATTAGAGAGAAGTTTGCAGTAATAGAAATGAATGGAAAAAATCAATGAAATGATAAATGAGGAAACATCTAAATGAATATTGACTATATTAAACAATGATACTGTCTTATGGGTTTTTGTGTATAAAGGTATTCCTGTAAATGTATGTACAGATATAGACATAGATTAAAAAGCAATTCAATATTTTGTTATAATATTGATAGAAAAAAAAGAATTCTGGTCAATGCTAAATAAAACAATATTATTCAAGGAACTTTTTGTTATAGTTTCACTTCAAGTGGCAATTTCCAAGAAACTATCCATGAGTTTGAGTGAGGACTCAATGCTACAGAGTTAATGTTTTCTAAGGTGTTTGGAAAGAGCAAAGTCAATGATCAGATGTAATTTCCAGATAAATCCCTTATAAGATAATAGCGCAGGTATGCAAATTACCAATAAGTGCGGGAAGGACACTGAAAAACAATAAACCTAACTTAAGAGAAATATGAATCAGAATAGCTTGAGTGGTGATATAAACCACCTCAAAATTTCGGTGGTTTAGCACTGACTAGTTTACCACTAAGAACAGAGTCCAATGGGGTTGATATGGTTGGGAATGAGGATGTAGGGTGATGTTCCTTATATCATTGGAGGAGCCAGATTGTTTTCAAAGGCCAGGCTGGTTCAGTTTGGGATTTGCAAAGTTACCACAGAAAAAGAAAAATGAATGGATGTTGGTGCAGGGGAGATTTCTAAGGATCAGCTCTGTGAGTGATGTATATGACTTATATTCATATTTCACTAATCCGAACTCAGCCCCAGAACCCCACCTTGTCTATAGGAAAGATGGAGGATGTAGAGTATTTGTGTCTGGGAAAAATATGACATTATTTTGGTAAACACATGGAATTTTCTTTGCTTCCAAAGAACAGGTGATGAGAGAGTAGTAAAGAAATACTTGTCTAGATTTAAATACTTAAGCCAATTTTGAAAATACAATCACCACTAAAATTGTTTATATAATTCATCCAGGAACTACACGAGACAAAAGGAAAACTTTGATGGTACTGGTTTTATATTAATTACTTTGATTGTGGTCAGATTAAAATGTGTGTGTGTGTGTGTGTGTGTGTGTGTGTGTGTGTGTGTGTGTGTGTATCAAACACCAGGATTCTGGTCTAACACCCCACTTACTACTGAGTCTTGAAAGGATACCTTTATATTTTCCTGCACTTGTTTTTGTCATCTGTAAAAGGACCAGAATAATACTTTCCATTCTACTGTTGAATACTATCAAGATCAGATGAGGTAAAAAGTGGAAGCATTTTAATATTCTGAAGTACTATTCAAATGTACATTATTATTATTATTATTATTACATTTTCAGTCTGATTCAAAGACATGTGGTTTGACTTATGCTACACAAATTCATCACAGGACAAAGAGATTATCTAAAATAATTATACCACTTGCAGATACAATAAATGTGATTTACAGTCACTTGGTTGATAAATGACAAAACCAAATCTTGAAGCCACTGTTTAAGTTTCACAGTCTCCCAATGGAGAAAGGCTATGTTTGTGGTATAAGACTCGCTGAGAAGAGTTAAAAATAAAAATTTCAAAATTCAATGCCTTCAAATTTTGATGTAATAAACCTGAAAATCTGAAAAGGGGCCAGTAACTTTGTATTTTTGAATAAATAAATTGCCAACGTGGTGTATATTAGTCTCTCAAAAGGAAGTTGAGTGGTGATTTTAGCTGCCTCGAAAAGTGTGAATTTGGATATCACTCTTACCACGTTCTCCTTTAAAAGCCAATTCCTTGTACTTCTGAGCAGACCAACCCTTTACCCATCTTTCAATGAACGGCTTAATGACAGTCAGCACGTATTTAGCCAATTGACAGATTATGTGTGAAATCTGTAATTAGACTGCTGAATCTTTTTTTAAAATATGTTATATTTCTAAGTGCTAATATGGACATTTTCAAGAAATTAAATGCGAGGAAAGATCTCTGACTACAACTGAGTCTCGACTTTTTTCCCTAGAAAAACCAGGTTAGCTAGAATAGCAGGATAGTCTAAAATAAAAGCATTTGCTATTTCAAGGAAAATAAATGATGTAGTGATTGCCAAGTACAAAAATAGGAAAAGTCAATTGCACTAACAGTTTATATTTATAGAGGAGATGTATCCTCTTTTTTCTTATCTCCACCTAATTTATAAAGTTAGTAGTTAGATCATATCCGAGGCTTCACATTTGTGAGTGAATGCGTGTGTCCCGGGAAAATAATGGGATCCAGACTCTTTAAGTATTTGTCTTGGGCTGTTAGGGAGAACAAAGGGAGATGATTAAGGAAATCAGAAGAGTTTTGGAGAGGGGAAGTTAAAGTGTTTTGAAGGAGAGATTCCTTGATTGGCTACAAAGGGGAAGATTTAAGAGTTGAAACCTCTTCAACTTGAATGGGGAGTGATGGTACCACCCAGAAGTGTGGTTACAATAATCACTAACATTCCTCTGCTACTTTTTTTCGTGAAAACCTCTCATTGATGATTTAGATCTCTCTCTCTCTCTCTCTCTCTCTCTCTCTCTCTCTCTCTCTCTCTCTTTCTTTCTCTCACCCTTCTTTCTTTCCTTTTGAGAAAAAGGAGTCATTTAGCACATTTATAAGCTATTTTTTTTCTCTTCTGATTGTCTTACTCCACTCCCCACCCCCATCCCAGGACCCCAGATCTCAAAGCAAGGCTCCTGGACTTCACCTGTCCTGCACCTAAGCCACTGAGACACAGGGATACAGCTCAAAGGCTCTTAGCTCAGGGTTCTCTTCCTTAAGAAGGCTTTGAGAAAGAGGTGATATTGTTTCCTTTTCTGGAATAACCTTGAGGTTTTCTCTGCCCAGGTAGTCGGGAGATCGTTAACATTTAGCAGCCAACTCTCTTTGAAGAAAAGAGAGTTTCCAAAGGTCCAGGTGTAGAAATTCCAATCCCCAAAGAGAGAGCTCAGATTTCAATGAACTGTCACGACCCTTTTGCCATTTGATTTCAGAAGGGCTTGCTCTTAGATTTAGGTTTCAGTGGAACTGAACTTGGATGAGAAGTTTAAGAAAAGAGAAATAAGATTTTCATTGCTAAACGTTTACAACCCTTGACCCCAGAGATTTGAACTGTGACTTCTGGAGGGGCAGAGGAAGCCTTAGCAAGACCCCTGAGACTGGACCAGACTTATGTTAACCCAGACCACCAGGGTTCAAATCCTTCCTTTGCCCTTTATGAGTTGTGAGGCCTTAGCCAAGTTACTCCATAGCCAGGTTCAATTTCCTGGGGACATAATGGTACCTCTCTTGCAGTGTTGATTTAGGAGCGAATGAGGTAATGCACGGAAAGCGCTGCTTAGAAAATGGTCTGGCACCTTATATGAACTAAGGCAGAAGGTTTTCATTGCCTTTGGAATCTAATTGTAGCTTTCAAGATACCATCATGACTTAGCGGAGAGAAATTTCATTGATACCAATGTAGGTGGAAGAACAAACTAGTTTCTAGAAATGCTTTCTCAGTCAGCCTAGAAACTTCTGCGGAACCCAGGAGAGGAAAACTACCCTCCCCGCTTTCAAGGGGGAAAAATACCCTTTCACCATAAACCGAGTGGAATAGAGTCTAGGAGTCAGATGTAATTTGATTGAAAGAAAACGAAGATGTAAAAGAAAATTCATACCCTATATATGCATATACATATACATATATTTAGAGGGTTTTAAGTATGCACATGTAATGGCATACAGTTTTGCTTGGGTGTTTTGCATGTGGATAGTACCTCTGTGTGTATATCTATATATATGCATATAGATATATATATGTATATGTAAAATTAAAAAATTATTCTATTTAAAAAGGCCACAGACCTATTATACAGCTCTCTGTTGCCTTCGTAATTGCCAGTTAGTATTACTATTTCCCCAACTGCTAGCACAGTGATTTATATGTTGTATGTGCCATTAAATTTTGGAGTAAATGGCTTACAAAGTGAAAATTGAAATTATAATGGACCATATAAACCATGTGTCTTTTCCTACCTATGTGTCATACCCCCAGTTCCACCACTTATGTCATTTACATTCCCCATTTTAAAGATAATAACAATAATACTATCACAGCTGTGGCTAGTGCAGAGAAAAGAATCAGCTCTTGATACCTACCGTACAAGGTGAGACGGCAAGACATGAGGTGTGGGAAGGGGAGTAATGGCACGTGAAAAGAACGCTGTGTTTTCTGTTCTGCCTACTGAGGAGGAAGCCAAAGAGCAAAGTAGTAGCTTTCCCTTGCCTAAAAAGAAGCAGCAAATTATTTTTAAAAAATCTGTCACCCTATATAAATAACCTGTGAGGTAAACACTTTAAGGTGAGGAAATGGAAACTTAATGTTAAGTGATTTAAGGTCAACCAGTTTACATGTAGAAGAAAAGGAATTCAATGTCAGGTTGCATGGACTGCAAAACCTTAGCTCTTTCTTTAAATCGCCCTGTCTTTATGGAAGCAGTACTAAAGACCAGGATAAAACTGGAAACTTTGCAGAAATGGTCAAAATTCCCAAAGTACTCATTTCATCATCAAATGGTAATATTAATTTACAATTTTTCCCTTGTTTATATGAGGTGAATATCTACAGTCAGTTTTAAATAACCCCATAATGGGACTTTACTGGCTTAGAGAAGGTTCATTACACTTGTGAGAGGTGTCCATCTGAGAAAAGCTAGCCACCCACTTGGTCATTCTGACCACAGCTGGCTGGACCACAGACAGGCTTCTGACCTGGCCTGGAGCCAATGGGAGGTCCTGCTTTCAAAGTGTAAATGGTGGTTGACTAATTTCATCAGTCTCTCTGTCCCTGTCTCTGCATTTTTGCATGATGTGTGTTAGTTAATAGAAATTGAAAGACACAAACATGACAGTGAGCAGAAGCCTCGAGTTATTAGAAATCACAGAATAGTAAGGAAATGAGTGAGCAGAAGCTTTGAAGGAAAGAAGACCAAGAAAATGTGTCGTTAGAGGAAGGAGTCACTGCAGTTATGAAAACCGTGAGTTGGTCATGATAAAGCCAGAACCTTCAGTTAGGGAGCTAATGGCCACTAGGGTAGATTACTCTCGGAAGAGCTAGGAAGAGAATCAGATCGCTACAGGCGTAGTCTCTCCTGTAAATGAATGCTTTCCGGTCTTCTGCATCTCTTTTTATTGTCTTACAGAGACCAGCCCCAGCCCCACCCCTCCCACTGCTATGAACTATGTGAAATCACCTGAGAGTATTTCTATTCTTTATACCCTGATCAAGCTTAATATAGTGTCTTACAATTTTCTATAAAACACTTAAATTATCTAATTGACAATTTGCTGTCACTCATGAGGTACGTTTAAAGGCAAATGCTCAAGCCGCTTCTATCTTCAAATACTTCTCTGGCAAAAGTGGATTTTTAAAACTAAAAATTTGAAACTGCATTAACATAGACAAAAAGAGTTTTAATTGGGTGACTATCAGATTCCACTATCTAAATGAATTTCCCACTCTATTAAAATAACAATGATTTAAACTTCAAAGCAAATTCAGCCCCTTGTTTACCCTGTCACTCTAAGTACTTCTGTAAGATATCTAGATCTTTTGTTAGACATGAGCTACCGAGCTTAATTTGTCTTTGTTCCTTTTTAAAGTCTTGATTCACAGAGAAGTGGAGTCCTTTGAATCTGTTTTCTAAAACAATACCTGTGTGAAGAAATGTCTAATCCTGTGTACAAATACACACATACCAATGTGAAGATGTTAAGAAGAGGTTGGAGGAAATTGGAATACCAAAAAGCTCTAAGGGAATTGTGGAATATTTATGAAAATATGTGGTGTATTTTGAAATGCAGATATCTCTGGAACTGGAAATGTTATCACGGGAATGAAAACTGTCTTTAATAAATCTTCTTAATTAAAATCTTTTGTTCAGAAAAAATAGAAATCCTCCTCCAATATTAGAAACAGTAGCAAGAGGTGGGAAAAGTATGGGTTCAATCAGATCGCAGCAAAAAAAAGAGTTCTATTAAGAGTTCCTGGCTATGACACTAGGGTTTTTGTTGTTGTTTAAACCTAAAGAAGTAACATTCTGGTAGACTGAACATAAATTATTTGCCATGTGGTAACTGATGAAGTGAAAAGAGATTTCTAACACAAAAATATATATTTTCAGTCTTTGAAAGGAAGGAAGAATATGTGAGAAGCATTGTCAAATTACATGAACTTTTTTAGTTTTTGGTTTGTTGTTTTGTTTTTTCACCTTCAAAGTCTTTGAGTGGATGCTTCTTGGGTTTGAAAGACTGAAAAAGCAATGACAAGAAATAAACCTGACTTAGGCTACATCTAAATGTTCAGATTTCTTCTATGAGACCCAAAGACTGCTTAAAAATGAAAAAGTCTACATGACTGTATTTGTGAAAAATACATATATTTGTCTGTTCTCTGTCTTCAACTGTCATTAAAATTTAAAAGCATTGGACCTTTCTGTTAAACCAGTGCACTATGGCATGATAGTCATAACATGTCAATAGGATGAAGCAAACTGATTCATCAGGGGGGTGAGTGGAAGCAGAGTCCATGATGCAGACTCTCAGACCAAAGACCCTCCATTCACAGCTGCAAGGACAGAAGGATGGTTGGCAAGGCCGGGTACAAGTGGCTACGCCCAGGAAAGGTGTAATAACTTGAACATCTTGAGTTCATTAGTTTAGAATACCTTTTGTAAGTTACACAGGGCCCCAGGCAAGTGACAGCTATCACTGACCCTTTGGAGAGAGTTGAAAATGACCTAAGGGTCCTTCAGTAATCACCCACTTACAGCTCATCTTTCAAAGAGCTTCCAGTCTTGTTCAGATACACAGGTTTATCACTGCATATTTTATTACTAGTTTATTACTATTGCAAGTGTCTGCACAGCAGATGAGGATGTTAGAAATCTAGTCATACATGAGTGTACTTTTCTCCTGGTTTGGATCTAAACCCCTTTGATGATGTTCTGTATGTTTTGTGAACACATGGATGCTGCGGGCTTTTGTGTCAACAGGAAAAGTGGGGCTCCATGTGTACAATGGGGATACTAAGCTATGTTATCAACACTTCAGTAATCTCTAAAGCTTTTTCTCTTGATAATGTGGGCTGGCTTCCTTGGCATTATCTGAAAACTTATTCGAACCACAGATTTTTCAAATCTCAGCCAAGACCCATTAGACCAGTTTCTGTATTTTAACACGATCCCCTAGGTACTTAGAATTATGCATTAAAGTTTGAGATGCATTTTTCAAAATAAAAATATATTTACTCTTCTCTATTACAACAAATATGTACTTTCCATAAGATGTATGAAGATTGCATACATGCATATAAGTATATATGTATGTGTAATATACACGTGTGTATTCTATGCATAGTGAATTAAGAACATTTATTCAAAAATAAAAAGTGAAGAATTTAGGACAAATATCAGTCTTGAAGTGATTTTTTTTCCAGAAAACATGACAAACCAAAAGGTATAAAATTTTCCCTCAAGAAAATTGAACTGAATTGCAAAGCATGTAGGGCACAAATGGGTATTTGAGATAATCGAATCAGTGGTTTTACAAATGCCTTATGTAAAGGGTATATTGATCCAACGGTTCCCTCAGAGGAACTGATGAAATCTGGGCAGAATTTTAGAAGGGGCCTCCTTGGTCCCAGGTGACAGAGACACCTTTACTAGTATCTTCCTGTGAGGCAGTCCGCTCTCGGTTGGTGGTCAATTGCATGGAGAATAAGGAAAGAACTGTGCAAAGCAACTTCATGCTCAATATAATCAACAGCATTCTATATTCACGACTGATGTGTTGGCCCCAAGTTTCATCTCTCCCTACTGCTGTTCTGTGAGGCAGTTGGCTGCTGATTTTCTCCCTCGAGGTGGATGCACTAACTACAGTGATGTGGTGATTCCAGTATGAAAATAGTCTTATGAGGTGAAATGGAATTCATCAGACTGGAGTGTTCTGTGGAGTAAACTGATACTTTTACAGGATTAGGGAAAATGAGATAATTAAAATATTGTAACATAACTTTTAAAGGGTGAATTCATTATGAACATATAGACTCATTGTTCCTGTGTAACTAAGCCATACATTTCCAAATAAAGATGATTCTTTACTAAAGATAAACATCATTTAAGCAATCTTGATAATATACATTATCAATGATATAATTATTAAATAAAAGAATGAGAGCATGTCCCCAGTTAAACAGCTTGTGAAACTTTACTGCAATTGATGTGTGTGCTGAAGAATATAGTGATCAACTACTATAAAAACTTGGAAAGAAAGAATTTATTTCTAAGATTTGCTTAACTTCAAATTCTTTTCCATAATAGCTAAAATAATTTTTTTTTTTTGCTTATTGTAGAAAGTAAATTGAAATTTAAGAAACACTTGTGGTTTATCATAGAATCTAAAACAATTTTACAAATAAAACAAAACACATACCTATACACACACACACACATATTTCACATTCAATTCAACATTATTTCAAGAAGCATTGAAATATACAGATAAAATAACACAGATGACCTTTCTTTTTGGTTGCCCAAATTTTCTTCATTTAAAATATTGTGTTAAAATCTTAGTTTTGTTAACAATTCAGTAAAAATGAAATCAAGTAGGAGGTAATTTGATTTGTGTAGATAAGATATCTAAATGATGGGAAGTTTTAAACTTTCTAATTCATCATTCAACAAATATTTACTGAACACCTACTATGTACCAAATGCCATTCAGTGAACAAAAACTCTTATCTTTGTACAGTTACATTATAGTAATGTGCATCTAATTTAAATTTATATAGACTGAGTGACTGCCAATAAAAAAAAGTGAAAAAGAAAAATAACTTCTGTGGGCACATTCAATAAAAAATGGGGAATATAGAATTTCTATGGAGGAGGCGTGTTACACGATTTTATTCTGGTTTATGATATTTTAAAAATCAACTTTCAGAAATGGAGGTGGGAAATATTCAATTTGAATTAGAAACACACAAATAAGAATTTTATTTGGCTTCGTTATTTTTCATGGATTGACTATTAAACATTCATGAGTAATTAATGGGTTATAGATAGCAGTTCATATAAATACATATATGTTCACGGCATGCATGTATATACATGTTTCATTTTATACAAAAAATACATTCTTGAAGAGTTTAATGTGTCAAAATCTGATGAATACAAGTATTTAAAGAGTAAAATTCATTTTTAGAAAAATACTACGTGAATGATTTTGTGAAACTTCTCACACTTAAAAAAACGTTCTTTTGGAAATTAAATAAGTAATTGAAATTTTGTACCTTTGACTTCTGGGGGAAGATACACATGACTATCTGAACACATAGTGATCATAAATAAAAGTCAAACTCACTGTCCTCTGGTTTGAAAGCTAAATTTTACCAAACCGAGGTTTATTTGAAGATTGATGAGAGCTATTTCTAACTTAGAGTATAGATTTTCAATTAAAAAAATGTTATGTCAGGTTAAAAATCTTCTGTCAGTTAATGTATTTATATTATATATTAAAAGTGTATTGAGTATTTGTGGCTTAATTACTATTGAATAAAATTAGAATCTCTGAAATGTAAAATTTCATTTTTAGCTCATGTCCTAAAATGGAACCTTAAACAAGTTATATACAAAATTACAAACTAAACTTGTTCACGCAAAGTTCAAAAAGTAAACCACACAAAATCATGCAGCAAAAGGGAAATTGTAAACAGTGGGTTAGTTCTAAATTTATGAAATGTAATCACTGCTTGCCATTCTTTATCATATTCTATTTTTTTTTCAGAAATACAATAGTAAATAATTTTTGTTAGAAAAGTGTAACATGGTAGTTATGGATTTTTATTGTAAACTTAGGTTACCAGGAGGACTTATTTTCAAAGCAAAGAAAATCACAGCTTGGGAGTGATTTAAACTTTAAGATCTATAAGAAGGAATTTAAAAAGTGCTAATTAAGTACTTGTTAACATTTAGTATAGGAATTCTTTTCAGTGAAAGGTGAATCACAGATCTCTAAAGAAGGTAATAAGTGCTCATCTGAAATTTGTATTGAAAGCTCTCTGCCTTTTTTTTTTTTTTTAAGCATAGGTTTAAGGGAAAACAAAAAGCATCTTTAGGTAGCATTACTGAAAACAAAAAATCGCAAATTGAAGGAACTTGGTACCTTTACAATAACGAAAATTTAATGATGTGAGAAAAAAATCTAAATTGTGAGAAAAAGAAAATTGCTACTGTTTTTTTTTTTTTACAGTTTAACACATTATTGTGTATTTTATTTTTCAGTTTGCTATTTCATTAGGGTGGGCAGTTGCCCATTTTTCTAAATAATCTCTTTTAAAGAAAAAAGCATTGTGGGGGTGGGGGGCAGTGTCATCGAACTGAATCATGATGCAAGCACAGAAACCTGATCTCTCTTGTGAGTGGCAGTAGGAGATTATACTCATTCCTGTCTCTCTAGATTGGTTAAAACAAATTGTGTCAATTGATAGTTTATAGTGTTATGAATGTTATGTCATATGCATTCCCCACTTAAAAACTAGGTAACTAAATATTTTGTGAAACTGTACTGTTTCAGGTAATTCACACGCA
This sequence comes from Solenodon paradoxus, assembly GCA_004363575.1. Classification (NCBI taxonomy): domain Eukaryota; kingdom Metazoa; phylum Chordata; class Mammalia; order Eulipotyphla; family Solenodontidae; genus Solenodon; species Solenodon paradoxus. The sequence continues at coordinate 20,030 of RJWH01008495.1, forward strand.
CTGCACATACCAATGAGCTCCTCCCTTTTTGTTTAATATATTTATTTTCCCAGATTTTGCAGTTCAAGAATCACCTCATGCTTCAGTAGGTTCTTATAGTTATTATTTGTTCCAAATAAAGGAGTTAGTAGACAACACAAGGACAAACCCTAAGAAAAATATGTTCTACATTTTTTAGAATACAGGTCTTTAAAGGGAATGAAAAGTGGAATTAAGGAATATATTGAGTTATTCCACATCAGTTCAAGGATGGGTGTTCTTCAGTCGCTGTTATCAGAATTAAAAAAAAAAAAATCTCAGATTTAGAGATGTATCCTATCTGCAGTAAAGCCAAAGTGAATGGAGAATACTGGTTATTTTTTAAAAAGTGTAACCAGAACAATGATTATCATTTTTCCATAAGTATGTGTGGTAGAAATGAAAATCCTATAAGATTTTAGACTTATAAACTATGATGTGTATATATATATATATATGTGCCTTGTGTATATAGTCGGAAAGTGTAAAATCGTTTTGTTTTTCTGCAAGCTACTTTTCTTTGATTTCGAAGCTTAACATTTCTATTATAATTTCACACCTAAACATTTAAAGAAAAATGTGGCATATTATATATATTTTATTTCTCCTCCTATTTTCAGACCTCAAAACTTGTTGATTTGCTTTCATTCTAAAATATGACTTTAGAAGTAATACCAGTTTACAAGAATTATTTCTCATTCAGATATCAGTTTACTCATTTTAAATAAAGATGAGTGTATACTTCCAGATCCAGATGATTGGTTTTCAATTTGGGAGGTGGGGGAAAGAATACAAGTAACAGAATGAATAAATATCCAAATAGCTTTTATTCTCTAAAGAAAATGTAAGTAAACTTTGACATAATTTTCTACACAGAGGAGTTATAATAGTGTATATAAAATTTTATATTTCAACATTATTAATGCTGTTAAGATTTGCAAGGAAAGCAAAAAATAAAGAGCAGGGAGGCAGAAATTGCAAGAGAATGTACAACTTGATAAAATCTGGGATTCAAATTAAGAGCATCATAATATCAAATACCAAGACTTAACATTACAATTCATTAATCCATTTTAATTCATTAGTCAAATGTCCCAAGGAGAGGGCAGAATGTACAATGAGTGTTTTCTGGAAATGAATTGCTAAAAATTAGTAGAGTCTGAAAAGACTTCAGAATTGGAAGCTCCAGCTGGGTTTAAAAGGATGGGGGAAGGGATTTTACTCACTATTAAGTATTTGAAACACCACTTTTAAAAATAAAATGCACGATTATCTCCAGCTTCCACTCTATCTTAACCAATTTTTTTCCTTCGTAAAGATGAGGTTTAGAAACATGCACACAGGATATTTTGCATCGATTTAGGCCAGTTGGGGAAATTTAAAAAATACATGGTTCAGAGTATGATTTAAACGAATATTTGCAGTGGTGGCACAATTCCCTAATAATTTAAAAATATTTCATTGTTAGTGCAAGTCATGATTTTATCATATTTGACCTACATATTAATATTTTTATTATTATTCACACACCCCCTTTCTTTTCCTGCTTTGTATAAACAAATTGTCAGCGCTGTTCGTTGAGAGATTATTTATTTACCCTGGAAATATCTGGAATTCTTTCACCCTATCTTTTCCTCTGGGACTCCCCCCTCCCCGCTCCAAAGTATTGATATTAATGTCCGGGGGGAGGGGGACACATCCAACAAAAACGTGAGCTAGAGAGGCCTGTCTTAATGGTATACTATGGGAGAAGTCGAAAAACAAAGAGAAAAAAAAGAAAATGATAATTGTTTTCTCTAAGGCTATTATCTAATGCGAAAGCAAATAGTCAGTCTGGAAATCAGCTAACAGAAGGGGATTAGAGAGGAGATCTGAGAGTGGCTTGATTTCTAGCCGAGCTGTCTTTGCAGTCAGTGATGAGACACAGGCAGGGCAGCCAGGAGCGCTCCAGATGGCCGGGGAAAGTGGTCGTCTTGGGTTACTGCAGGGCACTCGGGCCGCCCGAGAGCAGGCGGCCGGGGAAGGCATCATTAGGGAGCCAGCTCCACGTCCAGCCAGCCCTGGAAAGGGCGAGGCCGGGAGGGAGGCCGCCCGCCCGAGCGCCCTGGCGAGCGGGGCCTGCCCATTGTTAACATATACTTGACCTTCGTGACCCCTGCTCTACACAGATGTCTCCCACCTCCACCTCCCCCGCCCCCCAGCCCCGCCGCGGGCCCTCCCCCCTGCACCTGGTAGCGGCCGCGCCGCCGCCTCCCTCCCGAGCGGCCGCGGCGCCCCGGGCGCGGGCGCGCGCCGTCGCCGGCCTGGTGCGGGCGCTGTCGGCGCACAGCGCGCTGCGCTCCTGCTCCCCGGCGGACGCCCAGCCGCCCTGCAGATAAATGCGTCGCCTTCCTCGAGAGTGAGCGAGGGCGGGCGAGGCAGACGCAGACGCCGCCTGTGACAGTGGCAATTCCCTGCGCCCCACATCACATTTGTCTGCCACAGCAGCAACAACAGAAAAGCGGAGGGAGGGAGGGAGGCGGGAGGAGGGGAGCGGAGCTCCGCAAGTCTTGGGTTCTGCGTGGAGGCTGCGTTTGGCTGGCGTCCTCGACCCCGGGCTTTTTTGCACCGCAGCTCGTTGTGCGCGGTGCCAGGCGGCCGCAGGCGCTCGGCCGCGCAACTCCGCGACCTCGTGGGGGAGCGCGCGTGGGCGTGTGGCCGGGGACACTGGCCTCCCGAGGGAAGCCGCGCCGCGCCCTCGCCCCCTCGCCCCGCGGGCAGGCCCAGACGACGGGAAGTTTTATTTGCAGCTCGGAACCGGTCGCGGATGGTGGGACTCTCCGGCCCTGTGCAGTGTAAGTGCCCGCGGGAGGGCTGGGCCGACGGGCGGGCGGCGGGGACGGGTCCCTGGCTATTGCTACTATCAGTTGCTCTTCTCATGACCGTCATCTTCTTTTGGATTATTCGGCCGAGAGGCTCTAGGCAATACTTGTCGCTCAACTAGGGTAGGATTGCGCATCAGGGCTAAGAGGAACATCGTGGTGACTCCGGTCTGCGTTGACACTGAACTTCACGGGGCAGCCAAGGATGCAGTTTTTACTCTTAGGTTCTCTGCGCTGTCTTTGACAGTATTTTTTTCTTTCCTCTCCATGATCACGCTATGTGAGCAGGAAGATGTTGTTCCCTTCTCCCCATCCCTCTCGAAAAAACAACTAGTCAAGGTGCCACTGGGCGTTTGGCAGGTGGCCCAACAACCACATTGCGAGGTTATTAAACTGGAAGGCAAAGACTCACTTCGATGGTGGAAAACTTAGTTCTAGGAGCAGGAGAAGTGAAATCCTAACTTTGGGACCCGGCTGCCACATGGATCCGGGCCCTCTTAGCGCCACCAGGCACTCTGCGCTCGCTGGCCAACTTTCCTTGTTAATCCTGGGCTTTGGGGTTGCTCCTGGAGGAACCCCGCTGGACGGCTGGGCGGCGGTCCTTGAGCGCCTCTAGGCATCTCCAGACTGGGACATCCCTCGCCCGGGATGGGTCCGGGACATCACCGCCCCAGGTCGTTGGGCATCGTGGCTTCTGCCGCGCTCTCCACGCGCCCCGGGCTCCGCCGCACCGGCCCTCTGAGTGCTCCCGTTAGAGCTCCGACCTGGCACCCGCCAAGCGGGGAATAGAGCCTGGCGCTCTGCAGCTCCCGCCGGGCGGAGCCCAGGAGAAGCCAAGTCGGGGAGTTCCTTTCGTTTTCTAGAAACCGGTCGGTTGAAGCCCCCGGGCTATTGGAGAAGCGCTCGGGGCTCCGCTGCCCACCGCTTTCTTTCGAACCTGAGGGAACTGGGTGGTTGGAGCCCCCCGGACCTTTGTCCTGGGGCGGACCTTGCGCTACCGGGACGCCTTAAGCAAAAACGGTTATGTTGACAAAGGCGCTTAAAACCTTTATTTTTATTTTTTTTCCCTTTCAAGGGCGGTCAACCATTGGAAAAGTTTGAGTACTGTGATTCCGGGAAGTAGGATGTGAACCAAGACTGATACTAAAAATAGCCGCTCCCCCCGCCCCCACCCCAGGGCTGGTTTTTTTTTTTCTTTTTTTCTTTTTTTTTTTTTTGGACGATTTGGCTGGGAAGCCCTGCAGCCCCGGGGTTTCTTATTCCTTGCAAAGTTCAGTGGAGAAATCTTTTGCGCCTAGCTCTCCTTCCAGATTGGGTACCTCCAATCCCAACGTGCCTCAGCCTGACTGCTGCCTCCTGGGGGAACCTGCAGAATGTCGCTTTAAGGAATAGGTGGTATTCCCCGTGGAGGGGAGGTCTTGTGTCCTGCAGACCTGTCACGGAGGCCAGGGCTGGGGAGAGAAAGCCAGGAGAGCTGGAGCGGCCACTCCAGACCAACTTTGTGTGCTTAATGTAACTCTGAGCCCCCTTGAATTTTTAACTTCGCTCCCCTTAATTAATCTGCCCAGGGCCTGTATATAAATGGCTGTCCACAGCTGCTGCAAATTGATTTATCCCCTGATAAAGGTCGGGTTGCTGACCAAAGCATTTTCTTTCTACCTTCTGTGTGAACTGAAATCTGTTTTACAGGGTTTTTTTTTTTTTTTCCCTCCTGGTCTCCTTTTAAACATCTGTACCATTTTTAAGCGCACTCAGTGGCCTTTATTATCATCCCCCTCCCTTTGCAGAGAACAGGAGTGGAACTGGGCCTGTGCCCAGTGAGCCCACACTCACTAGAATGCAAATTGACTAGCCATTCTGTGATAAACGGTTTGTTAGTGTTGGGGGCCTCCTTTTAGTTTATTGCAGCGTTTTGCTTTGACCATGTGAACATTCTGTTGTGCCCAGTTTCTTCTGTCACAGTTTCCTTAGAAAAGGTCACCAAGCACCATTGTTCCTTAAAACATCACAGTCCCAACCTGGGTGTTTGTCAGCAGTGATGTTTTATAAACAGAAGGAAATTCCAATTCTATGGATTTCCCCCCATTTATTCTTAATGTCTGATTTTAACCTTATGGTCAGGACTGTCTAATTTTTTTTTTATTTTCACTGTTAGCTATTTTTTTTTAAAGGTAGTTTGATAATCTCACCTAGTTAACACTTAGTTTGTCCCAGGCTATCTTTTTTTTTTTTTTTTTCCAGCCAGGATGAATGTTGAGGAAGTTGAAGTGTATCATTTGTTTTATTGTACTATATTTTGCATTTGATACAGTTTTCATTCTTTCGAAAGATAATTCCAATAATATAACAAGGAATCAGGCTCACACTGGGTTATAAAAACAGATTTTATTAAAAATTATACTGAGAACTTTCTATTAAATGTCTTTGTTCAAACATTAGTAATTTTATTGTAAGCCATTCAGACATCCGTCACTTTATTTGAAAAGCTTAATCATGAGTGGAAGAATTTGAGTGTGTGTTTTCTCCAGTGTCCAGTTCTTCATACCTAATAAAAGCAGTGGAGAAATGGTCTGTTTTTTCTTGAATGTTTGGACAACTCAAAGCAGATCAGAAGTCTTTGCAATGATATTTTCCTTTGTAGACTTTGTCCCTGTGAACTACTAGTACCTGCTAATAATTTGATTCTAAAATGATGCTTAATGACCTTCCTAATAACAATTTTACTTGTAATACAATGCAAACTGCACTCAGATTTCAAGTTGCTGGGAATAGTAGCACAGGGTGTGTGGCTGTTACAGGACTGCAGCTTTTTCATATTTTTAATTTTTTTCCTTTCTGAGAGACGTAAAATATTCCTCATAGGCTAATATTTGGTGGTGAGCTTTCCCATCAAGGGTTAGCCTCGATATTTGCGGATAAAACAACACTTAATAAGTTACAAAGTAGTACACAAATGTAAGTTGCCGTTATCATTTATTTTGTTGGAAAGGAGAAGCTGAGCTTATAAAAACCCACCTTTTTATTTTTAAAATTGAAAAGATCAAGAGAAAGAAATGCTTCCAGTAGGAATGCTGGTCAGTGGTTGTCAGTTTAGGACATTCTTCACTGTCAAATCCTGTTTCTCACTTCTTTGATATGAACATCAGCTGACAGGCACTGAATGCAAAGCCTTCATTGAGGTTTTATACAGGCAACATAGCCCTTCATAGCAAAGCAGTCTGAAAAATTGGCACCTGCAGGATTTGCATGTGAAAAAAAAAAAGGTTGCATTTTACTGGAATCTCTTACTGTAAGTTATGTAAGTTCAATGAGAAAAGCTATTTGTTTGTTGCAATTTGGGCATTTAAAACTTCTTTGTTTTATGGACACCTTATCCATCATATAGTGATCCATAGACTTTATTGATAGCAGTAGCAGGGGGAAGTGATCTCTGGCTTTATGGAAGTTATTTATTATGGAATAGTTATTTTTACCCATGTGCTTACAAGGTGCACTTACAGTCATAGTTAATTTTTAAAATGTGCTTTAATATGATGAACTCATTGAACTTTCAGAATAATCTATCAGAGGTTAAACACATATTTGAAATTAGGTTAACATCAGTATCCTTTGCAAGCAATCAAAGATTTTAAGAGTTATGTATTTCAATAACAAATCGATAAGAAAAAAATTAAATCTTTCATACTTTGTCATTTCAGGAAATATATCTCACCCCACTTGGTTAAATTATGCTTGTCACCTAAGTGCCTTCTTTAAAAATATCACATTTGACACTATTTTTGCAAAATAACTAACAAATGCTGAATCAACTAAAAAACCTTTGTGAACCTCAGACTATTACCCTTCAGTGAGAATATTTTATCCAAAATAAGTTAGTTATTGTTATCTGAAGAGACACCTTCCAACCTCACGTTTTTTACAGCCATTAATATAAGAGTTCCTAAATAATGTTTAAATAACAGTGAACATTTTATTAAAGCAAACATTAGTTCAGTTTAATGGAGGTAATTGTAAGTGATAAGACAGAGCAGGTTATCTCTGTGTTGTTTAAACAGAAGGAGCTCCTTTGCACCATTTCCAGTAGCCATCTGTAGAAGAGAAGGGTTTGCACCTGTCTGTCCACACTAATTATAGATTAGGGCCAAAGAAATGAAATTCGAGGAGGTTTGCAGCTAATGAAATCCATACTGATTTTATTGTAAATGTGTTTTATGTAAAGAGGGTGATGGTTGAGTTATGAGTGAATAAATCGCTATGTAGCTGCTGGGCACTTGGTTTTGAAGCACAATTCTGCTGCATTAACCTTTGATATTAAAAAAAAAAAAAAAAGACAAACAACTTAGACATGGATGCTAGCCTTTGTTTGGCATTCCGAGCTACAATTTAGTGGGCAGCAGTGAGGTTCTGTGTGCAATTTAAAAATGTACTGTGTAAAGCAGCTTAAATGATCCAAATATTCTAATATTTTGAAATGCAGACAAAGTGAGTAGAAGGTAGGTCTTATTTTGACTTATACCTCTAAAACATTAAAAATTTAGAAAGCCTTTCTTTTTTCCTGCATTTCAGTTTCACATACATGAGAAATTAAAGCAAAATGAGTGAGGAATGCATTCTGCAATAAAAGGTCACATGAATGTCTACCACATCTGTTTATAGTAATTATGAACATAATTAACATAAGAATTACAAATGAAATAATGACAAGCTGAGCAATGAGATATTATGCCATAATGGTCATATGTTGGAATTCTCACATTATAGCACACTAGAATTCACATACTCAAAGAAAGAAAGAAAATGCTAGATTTTTATCTGAATTAATGCTTCAAACTTATCTGCCTGGGGCAGATGGACTTCTTGCTTTTATAGGAAGGTAACCTATTATTAAGAAAAGAACTAGTTGAAATTAAGATTTCTAGTCTCTGCTGTGGACTTTAAGACAGCTGTGATTATAGAAACCACTTTCTGTTGTACACTTATTCTGTGATTATACTTCTTGATTATTATATTGCTTTATTTTTTTTTTTAAATTGAAAGCTTTGCAGTAAAGTGTTTACTTTGGAAGGGAGTCAGGGGTTCTTCCCATCAACTTGGTTGATGTTTTCTATAACTTTGAGCCAAAAGTCAAGGTAGTAATAGAAATACTGTGCCTTTACAAAACGAGAATGTTGGCAGATTAGCTTTTGCAGTTTTCTTCTTGCCTTTGGTGTATGGATGCTTTTGAAAGAAAATGAAGCCTTTTCCGGGTTTGAAGGTTTGAAAGTAGTAGTGCATTGTTTTGGTTTGTTTTGTTATAACATAGCATTTCTTCAAAGAGCCTGTAATGGAAAAAGCAGTGGACATTTGTAAGTTGTCTTTTTTTTTTTTTTTTTTTCCTTCCTAGAGTTGTGTTGAATTTATAGGTGTTTGCATGTGGTGTTGTGTCCAAATTGATCTAACTAAAATGTAATAAAGGGAAGGTATGTGTGGTTTCGCCTGGTTACTCTGAATTCAGTTTTCTACAACAGTTAGAGTGAAAGGTGAAAGGTGACCTTTTATGAGAGCTAAAATGATACTCCAGAAATCTGTTATTAAATTTAAAACATGTAAGAATGACAGATTGTCACCTATTTAGAGCTCATTCAATTTTAGAACATATCCTGCCAAATGATTTACTTCCTACCCTTGCACCCTTCTCTGACTATTGAATCTGGTCAAGTTTTTGAAGATTTATGGAGAAATAGTTCCTTGTTCTCATCTCAGTGATACCTCCAGTTTTCCACATTATTGGATTATTGGAGGATTGTGGTGAACCCCTTTTATCTGACATTCACTGTATGACAAGATTTTTCACACATGCCCTTCCCCCACCAATGCCCAGCTTTTTTCACTTTGCTTTTCCTATCCAATTCCCCTTAATTCTTTTCTTCGGATTGGAAGTGTGGGGGTGGGGGATAGGGAGGATCCACTGCACATAAAAACAGATTTTTGGCTAAGTGTCTTGGAAGGCAGTACTTGATTAAGCAATGCCTCATTCCATTTACTAAAGGCTTCTTAAAACGTGCAGTTCTCTTGCCCTTCTGTTTTTCTCTATCCATGCCCTCCCCCACCCCATTTTGTCTCTATATTGAGACTGTGCACAAACTATTTCAGAACCCAAACTTCCACCACCACTGGGGGTACCATGTGCGCCCTGAAAAACGATGTATTTTACTGGCTGCGTCGTTGGAACACACTCTTCAACACTGCCCTGAGAGCTTCTTAACCAAGCTTCAGCGCCTTGAAACAGCACAAACGAGATTCGCCCCCAACCCCCAGTAAAATAACCTCCTTTGCTGCATTATCTGCACTCCATTAAAGATCTGATCAGATGTTCAGATTGTCTGATGGGTGCATTTAAAAGTGAAAAGGGGCTCCCATGGGACTACTCAGGTGTAGGTCCCTCCTGACCTTGACGGGCTGGAGGATGAACTCTGGTCTGGCGGTCTATCATTAGCCCCTACTTGTTCTCTGATTGATTCTCGGGTTCTGGGTGGGTGAAGAGCTGCCCGGAATCTCAGGCCGAGATTGATGGCCTTAATTTCCAATTCCCACCTCCAAAATAGACTCCCGGATGAACCCCCTCCCCCAACACGATTTCGGGAGGTGGAGCAGGTGTCTAAGAGTCACCTGTAGCTCCCAATCACAAGTGGTCCTTCCTGTCCTGGTTTTGCCGACTGCACGTGTCTTCTGCTGGGACCCATTCAAGCCCCAGGAAAAGGGAGACTTTACTTCTGCCCTTCTCTGTGGGTGTGGAAGGAGGGGGCGGAGTTGGAATTTAGGAGTAATGGGATCGGCAAAGAGAGGGACCAACACTCCCACTTGAGGTAGGTCTGGGAAGCTGTGTAACTGCCCTGAGGTTTGTTTTGCAAATTGTGGCTATTTGGATGGATGTGAGGTGGTGACTGTCTCATTGTCAGGCTCTGCCAGAAGAGCTCTTGATGTCCCTCTGACCTTGACAGGATCCCAAAATGTTCCGTCTAGCCCTGCAGCAGGGAAATACAGTTGGCTAGTCTGGATTTCTCCCC